>JASANC010001870.1:0-95167 GCA_030248135.1 Theristus sp. LFF4_11 | reverse complement strand
AAATTAAACCCCTGAGCTGAACACTTCTGGCCTGTCCGGGTTTGGTCTCGGCTGAGCGGCGGCCGAACAAAACGCTGAAAAACGTTTGAAAAAAAGCGTCCTTGACATGGTTGTTTTTGGTCGCTCGCTGTTTAACGTTCACTTTCGATGTTTTAGGTGCAACATTATTTTCGAATCATTGCGAAATTTTTCGTTTATATTCTTGACTGCGCCGTGCGTGGGATGGTCGTCGTGTGTCTTGTCTACTATGTCTGCTGGTCTGGTCTTGGTGTGTTGTGTGCGTGTGTGTTTTTCGTTTCATACTCTTGCAGCAAACGTGTTTGCAGCATATTTACTTTAGTAATTTTGCCGTGCGGCTTAGGATTTTTATTATATTTCATTTACAGCCGTTAGGATTTACCATTCTGACAGAGGACCAAACCACGTGACTGTGACGGTCGTTTTTTGTGCATGCGCAAGCACAACACGTATTGTCTTTGGTGCGCAACGTGACTTGAACCAAAGCAAACACTGTTTTGTCAGTCAGATCTGTCTGTATTCATTGTCATTTAGTAACTATTTGATCACATCATAAATGGTTTCCATTGCATGCGGACTATTTTATTTTCTATAAAGTCGTCGATCGATTGGTTGATTGACTATAATTGTCGATTCGACTGCAGATTCAAGGACGCTAGGAAACTAATTTGCAAATGACAACAGTAAGATCGCGATGACGGCGTGCACTTCACGAGGCAAGGACTACTACAAAGTGCTCGGGGTGCCGCGCACCGCCGGCGACGACGAAATAAAAAAGGCGTATCGACGGCAGGCGCTGCGCTTTCACCCGGACAAGAACAAGGACTCTGGCGCTGAGGAGAAGTTCAAGGATGTCGCCGAGGCGTACGAGGTGCTCTCGGATGCGACCAAGAAGGCCAGCTACGACCGATCGGCCACGCCCGCCAACGGCCACCACCACCAGTTCCATCACGCCACTGCGCCCGGTGCAACTGCGTGCTCGTTCTCCAGATCCGCCGGTGCTGCCGCTGGAGTGTTCAATTTCGAGTTTCGGTCAGTCCATCGGGGATTTTTTATTTTTTTGGCATACTAGGTTTACGGAACTTTTGAAAAATTGTGGGAGTTCGCTGCTGCGCCTCTCACGATTTGGAATGCGACTGGAATGCCACGTGAAATTGTGTAAGCTTGCTAGCTTGGAACTTGTTTCCTTGTTGTTGTTCATTGCGACTGCTGCGTAAAGGTGTCGCACCAACTTAGCGTCAGCCAGGCCGCGAGCGATATTTTTCGATCACTCCAGAACGCTCGGACTTTGATGCACTGCTCCCTTGTTTCTTTGTGCACGTGCCTGTATTTGTATGTGCCGAATAAAACAGAACGGAACATGCCAACAAAGGGGAGTTGTTCATGCTAGGAATGTCAGTCCAAAATAGCATTTTTCCAGTGGCAACGACGCACACCGCGTGTTTGCGGAGTTCTTCAGCGCCAGCGGCGAAAATCCGTTCGCACACGCCGAGCAGCAGTTCACATTCGGCAGTTTCAACAGAGCACACGGACGCCGTGGTGGCGCACACAGTGCTGCGTTCGCACACAGACGGCAGCAACACGCTCAACAACAACAGCAACACGCTCAACAGCAACACGCTCAACAGCAACACGCTCAACAGCAACACGCTCAACAACAACAGCAACGGCCGCAAACACAACAGCCACCCGCACCACGGGCGTTCAGAGGGCCGAATGGAAAGGTGTTCATGGAAAGTGACACGGACAAAGACAACGCCACTCAGAACGGGCATGCTGCTGGCGCTGAGCCGATGGACGACGACGAGGTGCAAATGATGAATGGCACTGCGCCGGTGCCAACGCCGAAACACGCCACTGCAACAAGCGGCAAAGCAGCCACCAACCACGGCAGCAACAACAACGGCACGCACGGTAGTGTCTTCAGTGGGCGCCGTCAGCAGGCTCACCAGCAGCAGCAGCAGGTTTGTTGAACATGAACAGTTGGTTGGGAAATGTCGGAACATTTTTTTGGTTCTGCTGAGACTCATTCACATATTAAGCAGTTTGTCACCGCGATAATGTTTTAGCCACCGGCAATGACATCGCAACGACAAATTGCTCACGTCACGTGTGAATGGGCCAAGCATTTCTCCTTGTGCAAGACCGCATCGCAAACCACCGCACGCTTTCAGAAAAAAGGTCAAGACCGCCCGCTGATCCGGCAGGTGCCGGTGACACTCGAGGAGCTGCTGACTGGCGTTCAGAAAAAAATGAAAATCACGCGGCGCATTCTGGCCGAGGACGGACGGTCGGTGCGCACGGAGGAGAAGATTCTGCCGATCAAGGTGCAGCCGGGCTGGAAGGCGGGCACCAAGGTGACGTTTGCACGTGAGGGCGACAAACTGCCGGGACGCATTCCCGCCGACGTGGTGTTCGTGATCACGGACAAGCCGCACGGCACGTTCAAACGCGACGGCATTCACATCCGCCACAAGATCAACATCGCACTGCGCGATGCGCTCGCTGGGTGCACCATACAGGCAAGTGCTCTGCAGAAAAGGCAACGCGTTCGGTTCGTCCAAACGCTTACGCCCGTTCATGCACACGTGACACATTGCCCCCGACTAGGGTTAGGGGGTTTGAAAATATTTTTTTTGTTTTTTTTTGTTTTTTTAAATTTGGATTTTTTTTCAAATTTGAAAAAAATTTGAAAATTTTTCTCCTACTTTGCTCTGAAAATTTGATTTATGACATAATTTTTTGAAAGTTCAAACCAAATTTTGTTCCCAACTTTGTGTGCTTAGGTACATGTCATTATTTGGTCATTTTGACCGACGTACTCCATGTTTTTCTATTTGGATGACTTCTAGGGTCAATTATTAGCGTTGAAATGACTTAACTGAATTGAAATATCGTTTCAGAAATCGTTTTGTTGCAACTTAGAACATGTTTTTCAGTCGGTAGGCCATGAGATGAATATGATATCTTGTTGATTGGCGTATGTTATAGGTCTACAACAATGGAGTTGTGCGATATATTGTTAAACAATTTGAGCGGAGATGTTGGTTAATACCACATCACACGACCGTTTTTCAGATACCCGATAACATGGCCACATGTTAAAACTTGCGTGCTGAGCTAAACTAACGTGTTAAACTTGCGTCTGTCAGTTGCCCGCAACGTGATCGCGAAATCATGGTACGTGTTTTCGATACGATGATTTGAAGAGTGGGCTCTCGCCATGTGGCAGATAGCATAGCTGGTTGAACCTGAAAGTAAGTGTCTTGGGGGGGCGACCGGGTCGACAGGGGTTGCCGACTTAGCTACAGCAAACAGGAATTTTTGAACACAGTCAATTTTTTTAAATTTTTCAAAGAGGAACAACTAAGAAGGGTTGAATATTCAAGTACACGTCAAAAATTGTACTGTCTTACTGTTGAAAATGCAATTTTCTTTCTATGAAATGGACAAAATTTTAATAAAACACGATTTTCGCTCTTATAATTCTCCGGATCGTTCTGAAAATGGTCTAGCTGAACTCAGCTCGACGATACGCTTCAAACGAACCTAACTTGTAAAAAATAAAATAAAAATTTTGATTTAAAAAATTCGGAATTTTTTTCTCCTAACCCTACCTCCGACCCGACCTACAGTCAAACTGTACAAAGTAAGGCAGTTTGTACATTTGTGGCATAAGAGTTTGACACGCTAATTGGTTGCATCGAGCTATAGTCGGACTGGATAATTTCGGGCATTAGCTGATTGGCTGGTGCGTTACCGTAATCAGATTCAAACGCGGGCCGTTCAAATTGCACTTTGCGTTTTTTTAATTTTTAATTTTTGAGTGATTGTGTTGATGAATGTTTAGATTTTTAATGGGCAAAACTTGTTTATTATTTATAAAATTCAGAAACATAAAAAAAGTACATTTTAAGGCAAATTTTATTTTATTTTTCAGAAAAAAAGAACGACGGCGACGGTGACAAATGTAACTTAAAATTTGGCCCTGAAAGCTGCTGGTATTTGTAAACTGAAACAAATTGTCTATAAACAGTTCAAAGATGCAGAAAAACTAAAAGCAGCTGTTTTCAATGGCACAAATTCATTTTCCGAAAAAGAACGACCGCGACAAATGTTGTTGTGTTTGATTTGTAATTGAAAGTTTTGTTTATGATGATTTGTTTTGTGGAAAAAAATTCAAAAGCAATCGGTTTTCAAACGAATATTCACTTTTCGAGCGTCGAGAGCGCATCACCGTCGCTGTCGTTCTTCTGAAAAAAAATAATAAAAATTCGCCTTAAAATGTACTTTTTTGATGTTTCTGTATTTCACAAACAATAAACAAGTTTTGCCCCTTAAAAATCCAAACATTCATCAACATAATCACTCAAAAATTAAAAATTTTAAAAAAGCAAAGTGCAATTTGAACGGCCCGCGTTTGAACCTGATTACGGTAACGCACCAGCCAATCAGCTAATGCCCGAAATTATCCAGTCCGACTATAGTTGGACCATCAGCGGGTCAAATTCAAAAGTAGCCAATCATAGGGTTGGCACAGGAAAAAGGTTTCTTTTCCGTTTTAAAACCGGTTTTTTTCCAATTTTTTGAAAAAATAAAAAACCGTTTTTTACCCTAAATTTTTTTTAAGCTTCGTGCTCAAAAATCACAATTCTTCGTTTCATTGATAAAATGCAAAATTATATTTTTGAAAAAAACAGTGCAGTGAACTGTGTCGAACTGAACTGATGGAGCATCATTTTGCAGAAGCTTTTGTGTCAAGGGTCAAGTGAAATATGATGGAGACAAGGTGACTGCTAAACTAAGTGCAGATGCTGACTGACTGACTGACGACGTTGTCGATTTGAAACGGTAACTGATGAAATGTTGTTTTTCAAACGCCATCCGCTACCGGTTTCACTTTGCAGTTCTGCAAATTTCGCCCCCTAATTGGGGTCAGCTATCCGGTCTCCTTGCAACCCCCCCCCCCCACTCCCCACACCTACATGGTCACTGCCCAGTCGTTGTTTTCAATTTGTTGAACGTGCTGCCCTGGAAACCAATAAAAGCGAAACTGATTTGATTTGGAACAAAAAATTGGGTAGCATTGGGTAGCAAAAAAATAGCAAATTGGTTACGTTGTATCCCCGAAAACAGCGTTTCACGCTGCTCAAAAACGTTTTGATTTGATGTATTTCCTATTTTGAGTTCAAGGTGCTAAGTTTTGAAAAGTTTATGAGCTGGGAAACGTTCGTTTTTTCGGTTTTAAAACGGTTTTAAAACGGAAAAGAAACCGGTTTTTTTCTTGGCAATATAAAAAGCCGGTTTTTTACCAACCCTAGCCAGTCATGTGAAGAGTTGCTTATGAATTATTTATGAACATGAATGCTTATGAACATCGAGACATGTCTGCATCGATATCTGTTCTTTAGCCGATGCATCACGTGTCACGTCGATACAATTTATGCACAGTGTGCATCAATGTGAACGAACGCGAGTGTCGCATTTTCAGGTTGCAACATTGGAAGGCGACCTAGTGGCCGTGCCACTGAGCAACATCGTGACACCAGGCAGCACGCAGCGCATCGTCGGCCGTGGCCTGCCGAACCCAAAGCAGCCGAGCGTTCGCGGCGATCTGATCGTTGAGTTTGATGTGCAGTTTCCAAAGACGCTCACCGACACTGCAAAGGAGGTCATCAGGGACGTGTTGCCGCCGCAGTGATTGTGCTGCTGTACAGTTGCATTGAGCACGCACGCTTCACGAGCAGCGCCACTCGCCACTTGCCTGCATTACAATGCGAATGTAGCGCACTGAGTTCACTTGAATTGATCAGCCGATGAACGTTCGTCATTGCTCTGAGTTGTCGCATGCTATGCTGATTCGTTCGCTTTCTCAGCCTTGATATCTTGCTGATTATAGCTGATCTGAGATTAATTGATAGAATGAAGAAAGTCTATGTGATGTCATTGTACAATAAATCCTTGGTTATTGGGTATTTTTTGTTTTGAACCACTTTAGTCTGGTGATCAGCTCGACACCAGTGACTGACTTAGGTTTTATCTTTTTTTGGTGCGCGCCTTAATGTCTGTTGTTCAAATGCTTTCGATCTATCACGACAGATAAAGTGTGACGTTATAGAGTGCCAGTTATGGTTGGTTCAACAAAAACTCCATCGATTGCTGAAATGTTCACATTTTATGCTACAAGTGATTTCATTCTTGTCTTGCTTCTCTTCTTCGTGGTTCCTCGTGTTGCACAAGGAGAGGTGTATGATAAAAGTGGGGATATCTCGACTTACTTCCGTTTTCGTAACGTTTGTATAACAATAACACCAACACACAAAGCTATCAATCAGTCATCATGGCGCAACAGCGTGTTTCAGTGTTTCATTCGGCCCTGATAGTTTTGCTGTTTGTGACGTGTGTGTTCGATGCATTTCGCATCACAGTCGCTGCTGACCCAACCACGGCTGCCACTGATCCATCCACCCATCCATTTGTTGATCTTTATTACTGGAAACCAGCGGCACCAAATTCGGTTGCAACTGATACTGCAACGCAGTCAACTGCTGGTACTACCAAACCAGCTGCTACTTACACAGAAGCAGCTACAAAACCGGCTGCCACTTCGACAGACGCAACTACAACATCAGCTGCCATTTCAACAAAAGCAGCCACGAAACCAGCTGCCACTACTTCAACAAAAGCGGCCACGAAACCAGCTGCCACTTCAACAAAAGCGGCTGACAAACCAGCTGCTTCTTCAACGGAAGCATCTACCAAAACAACAAATGCAACAGAGACATCCGAAAAAGGTGAAGCCACTGTTTCGTGCATAAAACAAGAATTCAGATATTCGATATTCATAAATCAGATAGTCGAGCGCTACATTCGTCTCCAGGACTTGCTAAGCGAAGTATGCTGAAACTGTGAGCTCAAAGGCACAGCAAATGCTGATCGTTGTGTTGTCGCACAGGCAAGCCGTCAACGCCAGTGCCCGTGATCATTCTGTGGGCGCTCACTGGTCTGCTTGTGCTCGGCACTGTCGCAGCCACCGGTGTCTACATTTTCATCGCGCCACCCGACCCGGACGCGGCACGCTACAAGATGACACTGCAAGAGCGCTGGCATTACTTCTGGAGCACTCCTGAGCAGCTGCAAATGACTGAGGGCGCTCCGGCAAAATCCATCGGCCACCAGTCGGACGCTGCGAGCACGTTAGCGCGTTTTTTTTTAAATCACCACCCGAACAGCAATGTTTTTCTATTTCTGTTTTAGTGCGCTTTCGCCGGCGTCAGCCGTGTCGATGACGAGCCCGTCAACGGGTAGCAGCAAAGAAAAGAAAAATTGAACGCAATGGCATACAGGCTGTTACAGAAATCGTCAAGAAATACTGCACTCTTTTATTACCAAACAGTTTTAGAAATACCCTGTACATACATTGATATTCTCAAATGATACTCAAAAGCAGTATGACAAAACATTTTCGTCATGTAAACTTTTTCACTGACTGCAAAATTTTAGAGCTAAAGTGATTTTAGCCTTCCTTCCCAACAGACAGCGCAGATATGCTATATTCAGCATGACAAATAGATGTTTCTTTCTGTAAATGAAATGACTGGTTGAGCAGTTCTCGGGCTAATCAACCAATGTAAGATGGTTCTCTGCTTTTAGGCCTAGCCATCATCATATGCAGATTGGTTGGTAATCACGAGATGCATACAAGTACAGCTGCACGTTGTAAGTTTCAGGTCAAAAGGTTGCTTCAGTTCTGAATACCAGCCGTTTTATTTATTGACGTTTTTTTCTGATCACCCTGTATGCATCACGTGATTGTCAACCAATTAGCTGACTGTATAGTTTCCAACGTTTTCAACACCAAACCAAACAGCATTATTTTCTGTTGCACTCGTTGCACAACGTTCAACGTTCAACCAGTCAAAAAGTGAACTTTTCAATTGTCAAAAAACTATACATGAAGAAAAATTCAAATCTAAGTTCTGTAAAAATTCCAAATGTTAGCTCTATACATTTAACCAAACACGAGATAGAGCAATTTGAATTCCGGTAATCTTTTGGCCACCCGGTACATTGCACGTGCGATACAACCAGCGAAACACACTTTCGGCATATACCGCTCAATGTTGGAGGCGTGTGTCGTGGTGGCGCTGGTGGCGCGCAGCATCAATCAAGCACCATAAAGTGGATAAGTGGAGAGCAACAGTCGCTCAGCGCGTCGTTGTCGCGTTTCGTCGAGCCAAACGTAAATTGTGGCACATATCGAGAAGCACAACACCAGCAATATGATTACAAAACTTGTGACAATGACGCCAATCGCAATCACTGTCTGCACCGACGGCCGCACATCAACTGATTCCATCGCTCAGCATCGCGCACAACACGCTGAAAATTGCACAAAAACTATTCGTCTTGACGTCTTCTCGGTGAATTCAAATTAGTCAGTTCTATTAACTACTCGAAAGGCCCGATTGTTGAATTTTCACATCTTTGACAAATCGAAATCACCAAACAGTGCACAAACAAACTATTTTTTAACAGACATGCTAACAAATGTGCGGTGCATGTTCTGCTGCATGCGTTGATTTTACAGTGTAAAAGTATTCTTGTTGTGTACTGCGGTTTGCTGGCGGGTGTCGCTGGATGAAAAAGTAAAATCAAGATTGTGGGGTGTGCTGCTACATGCTTCCTGCAACTCGCAACAACCAAGCGCTCAATACTGTTGCTGTAACAATATTATTCGCCAACTGGACGACAGAAATACGGTATGGCCGAGTAAACATGGCAGCTTTTTCAGGGTGCAAGGAGCGCGCGAAATTTGAATGAAAGAAAAAAGACGTTCAAAAACCCAATTTGGTCTAATTTGGCATGTTTCTCAAAATAAATTGGTTACCTATTCGTGCTATTCTGTCATTCTTTATACATTGCACACTCGATTGGCGAATATCTTGGCATTTTTTGGAAAGGCAACTCCTAGTCTGCGACTAATCTCGCCTTGAATGAGACTGCCTTATTTATTCGGCCATGCTGTATTAATAGTTGATCTTTAGCGTGATGCATCATTATTAAAACAGGTGCATGCAGTGGCGAAGGCCCAACACACAGGAAAGAAAAAATGCAAAAACTAATTTGATCATTTTCACCTTATCAAAAAGGCTTGGCTTAGGATTAGGAGGATTAGGTTTAGGATTAGGATTAGGAACCTACAACGACTCATTGCAAGCAACCTCTGATCAGAAATTTGAAAAAAAACACTTTTAAGAATGTATACAAATCGATTTTTAGTGTTATTTTTTAGCATTATTTTGCTCAGTAGCGAAAGTGCGGGGGGGGGGGGGGGGGTCCACCCCCCCCTCAGCCGCAAATCCTGACCGTGCACGGGCAGATATCCGTGTACCCCCTCCCCCCCTTTACCTCGACACGGGTACTAGACTCCCCCCCACCCCCCTCCGCGAGAAAACACGGGATCGCACCCCCCCTCCCGGTGGTCAATCTCATCTCAATTTTTTCCAAAAATACCGTAATTTTTGCATTTTTCTTGACGTTTGTGTCTGTCCCTGCATAGATTTTGTTGTTTCTGACCAAACAAGCAGCTTGTTTGCACAAAATATTCTGTATTTTACAAAAATTTCTGTGTTTTTCTAAGGCAAAAATTCGTAATGCATCATTATTAAAACAGCTGCATCTGCAGTTCCGGTGCTCCTCCTCCATAACACAGGAAAGAAAAAAATGCAAAAACTAAATTGATCATTTTCACCTTATCAAAAAGGCTTGGCTTAGGATTAGGATTAGGATGGTTGTAACCAAGCTCTCGTATTGCAATTCGGTTTGGTCTCCGTCTCAAGTAGGTCTTTTGAAGAGAGTGGAATCCGTTCAAAGAAGTTTCACAAAGTATCTCGAAGGTGTAAATTTTGAAACATCATACACCCAGCGGCTCATTGATTTGCAGCAAAGTTCACTTGTATTCAAGAGAATTGTGTCAGACCTGGTAATGGTTTACAAATTTATCAATGCAAAGTGTTATGTCTTAAATCTATCAGACTTCTTTGAGGTTCACCAAGGGGAATTTGGTACTAGAGGTCATCAACATAAATTGAACACACCGCCTGTAAAGACGTCAATTAGAGCTGGTGCTTGGGCCGTGCGAACCATCCAACTCTGGAACAGTCTGAATCAAGACACAGTCTCAGCTCCCTCAACCTCTTCTTTCAAAAATAGGCTTATTGCAAACGAATCTCAACTCATCCATAAATTTATTGCGACACGTTTCCCCTCCCTTCTGGCTTGATTTCCGTGGACCTGGGGATGCCGCTCTCCGTTGCTCTTCCTTTCACATTGAGAAAAACTTTGCGAATTGATCAATTCATCTCAGGTCCATTAAACATTCTTGCTTTAAAAAAAAGAAAAAGAAAAACAAACAAACAATTACATTGTGTTCAATGTCCCCTTTCACTTCAACTTTTTCTAAACTTGCCAACATTGCCCTGCTTGTGGTCGGAAAATGTTTGTGGTGTTCCGTTGCTAATCCTTTTGTGTTCTTTCAGGATTTCTTTTGTTAATACGTCAGAAACTTCAGAAGCCAGTCGAGTTTCGTCTTGTGCACTGATATTGTGCGGCAGTTTGAGTTCGTATTCGTATCGTCGATGAAGTGGATTATCTGTTTTGTTTTGAACAGTTTTGATCGGGCAGTCATGAGTTTGATTCTCGCTAGTTATTTTATTTGTTAATGTTTCGTCGTGTGTGACAGTTTTCGTGATTGATAACTTGTTTTGAAAAAAGTTCAAAATTCAAATTCTCAGAACCTCAGCTCAGTCAGCTCAGTCAGTTCATCGTGTTTTGTTCGTGTGGTGGTTAATGCGTGATGTTATTGATTGTTTCATTGTATTTTGTACTAACGGGTATTACCTATTTCGATGCTTCGGCATCGTGTGACTACCTTGGTACGATAAACGTTACATCGTTACATCGTTACATCGTTAGGTTTAGGATTAGGAACCTACAACGACTCATTACAAGCAACTTCAGATCAAAAATCAAAAAAATCACTTTTAAGAATGTATACAAATCCAAAAATTTGGTATGACCCGTGCGATCCCGTGCACCCCCCCTCACGAAATTTTTCTGCCAGTGCACCCCCCCTCAGGAAAATTTGCTGCCCGTGCACCTAGGGTTAGGGAAAAAAAAATCCGGATTTTTTTTTTAAATTAAAAAAAATTTAAAAAAAAATTTTTTTTTTTACAAGTTAGGTTCGTTCGAAGCGTCTCGTCGAGCTGAGTTCATCTAGACTATTTTCAGAACGATCCGGGAAACTATAAGAGCGAAAATCGTGTTTTATTGAAATTATGTCCATTTCATAGAGGGAAAGTTGCATTTTCAACAGTAAAACAGGGCAATTTTTCACGTGTACTTGAATATTGAACCGTTCTTAGTGGTTCCTCTTTAGAAAATTACCAAAATTTGACTGTGTTCAAAAATTCCTGTTTGCTGTAGCTAAGTCGGCAACCCCTGTCGACCCGGTCGCCCCCCCCAAGACACTTACTTTCAGGTTCAACCAGCTATGCTGTCTGCCGCATGGCGAGAGCCCACTCTTCAAATCATCGTATCGAAAACACGTACCATGATTTCGCGATCACGTTGCGGGCAACTGACAGACGCAAGTTTAACACGTTAGTTTAGCTCAGCACGCAAGTTTTAACATGTGGCCATGTTATCGGGTATCTGAAAAACGGTCGTGTGATGTGGTATTAACCAACATCTCCGCTCAAATTGTTTAACAATATATCGCACAACTCCATTGTAGACCTATAACATACGCCAATCAACAAGATATCATGTTCATCTCATGGCCTACCGACTGAAAAACATGTTCTAAGTTGCAAGAAAACGATTTCTGAAACGATATTTCAATTCAGTTAAGTCATTTCAACGCTAAAAATTGACTCTAGAAGTCATCCAAATCGAAAAACATGGAGTACGTCGGTCAAAATGACCAAATAATGACATTTACCTAAGCACACAAAGAAGTTGGGAAGAAAATTTGGTTTGAACTTTCAAAAAATTATGCCATAAATCGAATTTTCAGAGCAAAGTAGAAAAAAAAAATTTCAAATTTTTTTTAAGTTTGAAAAAAAAATCCAAATTAAAAAAAAAACGAAAAAAAAATAAAAAGAATTTTTTTTTTCAAAGCCCCTAACCCTACGTGCACCTCCCCCTCACCGAGAAGGCACCTGACCCCCCCTCTAAAATTTGGCAAACACCCCCCCCTCACCCAAGGTCCCGCTTTCGCTACTGATTTTGCTGTTTTTATAGCTTTTTAGCGTTTTAAGCTATCTGTCTATCAAATTTCAGAATTTTGACCGCCCTCCCCCCAAAAAGTCACATGCCCCCCGCGGCCCCCCTAAAATTTTCCAGTTATAGTCGCGTCCATGGCGTAGCGGTAGAACTTCGGCCTACAGTTCTGTAGGTACCGGGTTCGAACCTCGCTGTGGACAAGACATACTCGTGGAAAATTAGAGTGACCAATGAACATAGTTGTTCCAGAGCCGAGGGGTTGGGGGGGCCGATATAGATAGCTGGAGCAAATTTTCTAGATAGATAATTTGCATAAGCTGCACATGATACAATGTCGTCTCAAGAAAGTTTCAAGAAATGGTGTCAACCAATATCTTTCCTATCAGGTAATTAATCACATCATACAAAAAATGAAAAGAAAAGAAGCAACTGCAGCCGACAACAGGGCATTCCAAAATCCAAACCCTAAAAAATTTTGGTCCGCTGTCAACAGGAGAATCAAGAAAAGCAGATCTTTACCAGTACTAGAAAGCGTAGATGGAGAGCCACTGGTGTCTGACATTGATAAAGCTGTCGCTTTCAATGATTTCTTTGCGAAAAGTTTCAAGCAAAAAGATCACACAGTAAAAATACAAGTTGAAAACGAACCTTCCTCGCTAGTAAAACAAATAACACCAGAAGTGGTGTTCTCTTACCTACAAAAACTAAATAAGAAAACAGTTTGTGGTCCTGACGGCGTTCCTCAAATTTTCTTGAAAAAACTGTCTGCTAGTTTAGCCGAACCCCTCTCTATGATCATGGATGCATCCTTGCATAGAAGCGAGGTTCCCGATTTTTGGAGGCAAGCTGTCGTTCAACCTATCCCGAAAAAAGTTAGCAGCCCTTATTTGCATAATTACCGACCGATATCTCTAACTTCAAATGTATGCAAAGTTTTAGAAAAAATTATAAGGGATGAACTGATTAGTTTTTGCTTACAAGAGAACATCTTTTCCCCCTACCAGTTTGGTTTCATTCCTGGACGCAGTGTGGAGACTCAACTCTTACTATGTCTAAATGACTGGACAAAATCCCTTGATGATGGTTTTGGAACTGACGTTGTCTATTTGGATATCTCGAAAGCTTTCGATACGGTTTCACACTGCATTCTTCTTCAAAAACTATGGGATCTTGGAATTAAACATTATTTGTTGAACTGGATTAAAGCCTACCTTCAAAATCGATCCCAGTGGGTTCGTATCAACACTGCTAAATCAAAACCTGTTGAGGTTACCTCCGGAGTGCCCCAAGGTAGCGTACTGGGACCAGTTCTTTTTGCGCTGTTCATTAATGACCTCCCTCAAGTGATATCGCACTCTAAATGTGTTTTGTATGCTGATGACGTTAAAATTTACAGAGAAGTGTATCACTGGAAGGACAGAGCTGCAATCCAAAGCGATCTTGATGCTTTAAACAACTGGATGAAGCTTAACTCCCTCGATTTATCTGTCTCAAAAACAAGGATTCTCCACGTGGGACCCAAGAAAAATCCTCATTTCCAATATACAATAGACAATAAAACTATTGAATCAACACCAGCAATTAGAGATATAGGTGTACTTGTTGATGAATCCTTGAGTTTCAATGACCATATTCGGACCGTTGTCAAAAAAGCAAATAGCATAGTTGGCACCATCAAGCACTGCTTCCGCATTAGAACAAAAAGTTTCAGGCTGCGTCTGTTCAAAACACTCGCCCTGCCCCACCTAAATTTTTGCCCAACTGTTTGGTCTTCATCTCTAATAGGTTTAAATAAGCTTGTTGAATCTCCACAAAGATCTTTTACAAAATATTTACTCGGCTATGAAATGAACACATCATACCAGGACAGGCTTCACCAAACTGGCTTACTCCCTATTATAATTCAAAGACACATTTCAGACCTTACCATGGTTTACAAATTTATCCATTCTGTTACTTTCGTTCTCTTTCTGAACGATTTCTTTATTTTTCAACAAACCGGAACAGGTACTCGAGGTCATTCACTCAAACTCGCAGTTCCCAGAAACAAGACCACTATCAGGAAAAATTTTTGGTGCGTTAGGACCATACATCTCTGGAATCTTTTGTCTGATGAAACTGTCACCTCACCAACTACAGCCAGTTTTCGGAGGCGTCTCAAAACACAGGAATATAAAAAAATTCATTCATTTGTCTTTGGTAAATTTTCTGCTGCATTGGAATAGACAGGAGAGTCCGCCCAGCCGCCAGCACTCTTTGTTTTGTTTTGTTTTGTTTTGAAACATGTTCAACTGAATGTGATTGCGTTTTTGTTTTGAATCACATGTGCTCTTTTGTGCGACGTTTCGTGTTGTTTTCTTTTTTCTTGTATCTGGTGCAAGTGTGTGTCCATGTCACAGCTCTTTTTATCTCGCGTTTTTTCTGTGTGCTCTTGTGGCTTTTGTGTTCAGGGTATTCTTTTTGTTAACTAGCACTGTTACTTGCTTGCTGTTGCTCATCACTTGCTGTTAGCTGTATTTGGGATGGCACAGGAAAAACAAAAGCCCATGAACAAAAAAATAACAAAAAAAACAAAAAAAAAGAAAAAAAAGAAAAAAAAGAGAAAAAAAAAACAAGAGAGAAAAACTGCGATGAAGAAAAGAAAAGCAACTGTGCCGTGTTTATTTTGCTTTCTCTTGCTTAATTTAATCGTGCCTGAATGTCAATCGTGGCCGTTGTGCGCTGTCTGATGTTGTCGGTTCGTGATCGCGCTATTTTATTTATTTCTTCTCTCAAGCTTCAATTGTGTTTGCGCGTTTTTTTTTAACATTCAATTGTTTCTGACTGTCGACGGTTGGTTTTATTTTGTGGATTTTGTTTCTTTGTGTGAATACCCGGGCAGTCATCTGCCCATTCGTTTGCATCGACTTTTTGCTTGCTTTCATTCATGCATTCACCAAGTTCATCAATAATCTTGTGTTTCTTTAGGTTTTTTTTTTGTGACATCAATTGTGTTTGTTTTGCATAATGGAAGTTTTGTGAATGTGTTGATGTGAACTGGCCGTGAGGCATACAAATAAAATTGATTGATTGATTGATAGATAGATAGCTGGAAAATTTTGGGGGGGGGCCGCGGGGGGGGCCATGTGACTTTGGGGGGGCCGGTCAAAATTTTGAAATTTGATAGATAGATAGCTAAAACGCTAAAAAGCTATAAAAACAGCAAAATAATGCTAAAAATACACTAAAAATCAACTATAAACGCGTATTTTACCTAAAATTAGCGAAATTTTCAAGAATTACGAGCAAAAATAGTCAATTTTGGTCAAAAATTAACTCATTTTATGTCTTCGAAGACAGAAATTTTTAGATAGATAGCTGGCTGAGAAAAATTTTTAGATAGATAATAGCTGAGCCAAAAAAACCTGTTTGATAGAGATAGATTCGAAAATTTTTTGGGGGGGGCCGGCCCCCCCCAGGCCCCCCCCCCTAGAACAACTATGCCAATGAACATCTAATGGTCTATTCCCTCCTGAGCCGAGGGTAAAATTGGGCTCGGGGCAGTATTGCCCATGCCCGTCTCCGCCGCCGCCGGAGTTTGGTATCTTCGGGTTTCCGGAACCGGCGCGCGTACAAATAAAAAAAAATCTATCTGGAAAATTTGCTCCAGCTATCTATATCGCCCCGACGCCCCCCCCCCATTCCCCCAACCCCTCGGCTCTGGAACAACTATGCCCTCCCCAACTCCCCAACTCTGAAACAACTGATGGCTGTGCCCCTGTTTAGAACGCTAGTTACAACGATGAGGATGAGCGAAAGCAAAACTGATTCAAAGTCAATCAATCTTGTGTCGCCTGATCTGCGGCGCGAAGACTGCGTCGTTCAAATCTTCATGCGTTTGCGTTCTTTCCATTCGTATTCAACGGACCAATTGACATTAATAACTGACAGGTGTGAAACCACACGTTCTCGGCTTCAAGTAAGTCAGTCTTCATTTGCTTTCAACGTTTGGGGGTCATATTTAAAAGTGCATCATCCGTCATGCTCGCTCATCTCATGGTATATTATAAAGTAAAAGTCATTTTTGTTATCACGTTGGGTTTAGAGCTGCAGAAAATATCGGGTTCAGGTTCCTTCCAACAATGCCATTAGCCGTTGGCATGGGTTCGTTCGAGTAAGATGCGGTTTCTCTTCAGAAAATAACCAAAATTTGGCTGCGTTCAAAAATCCCCGTTATCCAAATCGAAAAACATGGAGTACGATGGTCAAAATGACCAAATAATGACACATACAATATGTAGCGAAGTACACAAGGAAGTTTGGAAGGAAATTTGGTTTGAGCTTTTAAATTATGCCAAAAATCGAATTTTCAGAGCAAAATAAGTGGATTTTGCACAAAATGATCAAAT
Organism: Theristus sp. LFF4_11; assembly: GCA_030248135.1. Lineage (NCBI taxonomy): Eukaryota > Metazoa > Nematoda > Chromadorea > Monhysterida > Xyalidae > Theristus > Theristus sp. LFF4_11. Next base: position 78,473 of record JASANC010001870.1, on the reverse strand, counting down.
AAAAACGTCAAACAAAGATCATGTACAGGGTGAGCCAAAAAAAGGTTCCAGTTCTGAAATGCTCTCACTGACTTGTGCTAAGGTGTTTCGAACTCAAAATTGGAACACTATTAGAAAACATTTCGAGGTTTTTCTGACCAAATTTTTGTCACGATATGTTGTCCCTGTCACTCGCCACAGAAAATATCTGGAAAATACGAAAAATCGACAAATGTTGTAAAATGCAAAGGGTTGATTTAGCTGTAACAAAAATCAAATGATGAACGTTGGTGACAACCCGAGTGTTCACAACACAAAAAAGGATGAAAAAAGCAATACGCACATACGGTAGCTTGAAAATTCTGAATGCCGAATTGCATTTGAACAGTCTTTGATTACCCTGATGTTCCACTTCGAGTCTGAGCGTGCGTGAGCGGTTCTGTTCAGAACAGATGCGAATTTATCTTTCCAGAGGCAAATTGTTTTTTCCTTTTTTAATTCACACAATTTGCAACTTTGATATTTTCACCATAGCAGACTGGTTGTTTTCTGCAGTGAAAGATTCTTTGCTGCCATCATGGTTAAGTGGACGGCATAGTAGCGACTCTGGAAGCGAGTCTGGGCTGCCAATTGGTGGGAACATGCGAATAACTTTTCCACAGTGGTTTGGCAATTTCGTACAAAATACATCAGTTTGGAACATCGTCTATGAGCAATGATAAACAGTGAGATTATGATGAACATTGTTTTTCGTCAAAAATTGCTATTTATTGAAAATTACACTGTAAAAACGTGTAAACCAAATAAATTTTGATCACAAAAAACCTCCCAAAGTGTTTTAACACTGTTCCAAATGAGGTCCCTTTGTTACAGCTAAATCAAACCTCTGCTTTTCACATTTGTCGATTTTTCATGTTTTCCAGATATTCTGCTGTAGTAAGTGATAGGGGCAACATACCGTGACAAAAATTTGGTCAAAAACCCTCCAAATGTTTTCTAATAGTGTTCCAATTTTCAGCTCGAAACACCTCAGCACAAGCCAGTGAGAGCATTTCAGAATTGGAACCTTTTTTGGCTCACCCTGTATATTGCTTTCAATGACCTTTCTGCATTCAGATTCAAGCATAGTTGTTGCAAGAAATGGGGGCTGAGGAGGGGTATTGCTGAACCCCACGCCCCACCCCACCCCATTTCTTTGCTAAACCCGCACTGCACGCACCCCTCCACCTCCCTCCACCCTAGGGTTAGGGGCTTTGAAAAAAAAAATTTTTTTTTTATTTTTTTTTCGTTTTTTTTTAAAAAAAAATTTGGATTTTTTTTTTCAAACTTAAAAAAAAAATTTGAAAATTTTTTCTTCTACTTTGCTCTGAAAATTCGATTTATGGCATAATTTTTTGAAAGTTCAAACCAAATTTTCTTCCCAACTTCTTTGTGTGCTCAGGTACATGTCATTATTTGGTCATTTTGACCGACGTACTCCATGTTTTTCGATTTGGATGACTTCTAGAGTCAATTTTTAGCGTTGAAATGACTTAACTGAATTGAAATATCGTTTCAGAAATCGTTTTCTTGCAACTTAGAACATGTTTTTCAGTCGGTAGGCCATGAGATGAACATGATATCTTGTTGATTGGCGTATGTTATAGGTCTACAATGGAGTTGTGCGATATATTGTTAAACAATTTGAGCGGAGATGTTGGTTAATACCACATCACACGACCGTTTTTCAGATACCCGATAACATGGGTTAAAACTTGCGTGCTGAGCTAAACTAACGTGTTAAACTTGCGTCTGTCAGTTGCCCGCAACGTGATCGCGAAATCATGGTACGTGTTTTCGATACGATGATTTGAAGAGTGGGCTCTCGCCATGTGGCAGATAGCATAGCTGGTTGAACCTGAAAGTAAGTGTCTTGGGGGGGGGGGGGGCGACCGGGTCGACAGGGGTTGCCGACTTAGCTACAGCAAACAGGAATTTTTGAACACGGTCAAATTTTGGTAATTTTCTAAAGAGGAACCACTAAGAACGGTTCAATATTCAAGTACACGTGAAAAATTGCCCTGTTTTACTGTTGAAAATGCAACTTTCCCTCTATGAAATGGACATAATTTCAATAAAACACGATTTTCGCTCTTATAGTTTCCCGGATCGTTCTGAAAATAGTCTAGATGAACTCAGCTCGACGAGACGCTTCGAACGAACCTAACTTGTAAAAAAAAAATTTTAAAAAAAAAAAAAAATTTTTTTTTAATTTAAAAAAAAAATCCGGATTTTTTTCCCCTAACCCTACTCCACCCCATGCCCCCCTCCCACTATCCATCCCTACCTCGACCAACTGTTCAGTTGCTGAATATTGAAACGTTTAGAAGATAAACGACCGAAAAGAACGTTTGCAAGAGGCGATTGATGTTGTGCAGCAGTCAGCCAGGGCTATTCAGTTGTTTGCGCCGGCCAAGTATCCGTGCAACGCTCAGTCACCATCCACTGCAACTGCACCAGCGGCAACATTCAACAAACTCAATGATGCTTCACGTCCACTAGTCCGCGAAAGTCCCCAGATCGCGCAGCATTTTGCGTCTCAAATCGACGGGCGGACGCTGTTGAAGCAGAAGCAGCAGTATTTCACGGTTCGTGTCGGCGTCGACGACCTCCAGCGTGATGGTGCCCGTTTGAGAGATGACAGCAAAAAGTCCTCGGCGTTGCCACCGCAGATTGTTTCCGTTGCTGAGTTGCTGCTGTTCAACACGTCGCTGAATGTGTACGTTGCTGTGCTGGGCGCATTTGTCATTACTCTATTAAGAAAGGCTATGCTTCGTTCGAAAGCTGACTTTGGCTCTCAATATCACTGAAAATGCAGTAAGTTGTAACTGACGGCATCGATTACATTTGCACGACCACCATTATTTTGCGTTGAAAACCACTGCTCAAGTTTTTTTTCAAGTAGAAAAAATGTTTGATTTGAGTTTAGTTTAACAAACAATAAATAATTCAAAGTTAACAAAATGATCAGTGTTCCGGAGTAAATTTTTGACAGCTGCGAAAACTATGTTGCAGTTACATAAGACTGTGTTTGAATTGTGTACATTTTGTTTGATACGAAAGCAATGAGCACGCTGATAGCACGATGTGCAGCTACGACGAAACGGACGGTGTGTTGCGTGACCCGTTCGAATGGACTGTGGTGCGTGCGCGGCCGTTGGCTTCGCCGGACGTCAGTGCACACGCAGATGAGCCAATGCTGATGTCACCAAAACAATGGCAACTCCAAGAACACATGCCACAGCAGCGCTTTCGAGCTGACATCACTGATGTGCCTGACTTTACACTGCCAGACGCATTGCCTGATCTGCCTGGTTCGTCTGTGCTGCCACAAATCACTAGAATCTGCATTGGGCAGCTGCGTTCATGTGAAACCAAGCTGGCGCGTGCATTGCACACAGGCATTATCATAACGCTAGGTTTTTTTAAATTGCCAGGATGCAAACTGCATCCGGCGCCAAAAAAGGAAGCAAAATTTTAAACGCTAAGAAAGCTCCAAATTCATTCAGAGCGCCAATGTTACCGTTTTTAAGGGTAGATTTTATGCTTTTAGGCGTCTACAGTCGTGGCTGATTAGTTGAACATGCCCGAGCAGGACAATAAACAGTCGCTGGGGCTAACTTCGCGAAGCGAAAAAACGTTAAAAAGTGCTCGCAAAACGCTGAATGTTCAGGTGTTGTGAACGTCGATGAACATGAGCAGCAAGCGCAACCGACTGCGTCTGACGCAGCACCGTGCCAGGCAGCCGTGTCGCCACACGCGCCAGCTGCATCGTCAGTCGCTGACGACTTTCGTGACGTGATGACAATGCTGCCAGATGTGCCCGTGCCACCCGCTGCCACTGAACGTTCGTTTGTTTAACGCGTTTTTTTGTGTGATCTTTTGGTCCCGAGACTTAATGCGCGCATAGATACGAACTTCGTCATTGCTCCGATGTGCGATGTAATTTTGTTATTGCGCAATTCACTTGTAAATGCATTAAGGCTTCGCATGCCTTTATGAAGGGAAATTTATCCCTAGGATACAATAGTTGGGTTCAGTTGCATTGCTTGATGGTTAGGGAACATCGTGTCGAGACCCTAAATAGTTGTTACCGTGCTCCGATGGCCCTAAATCAATATTTTACTCCACTGTTATCTTTTTTAAGACCTGCGCGACTCAATGCGGTTGTGGACGTGGAAAGGAAACTGGTTTCAATCTTTATGTGGTAATTCAGAATAGCCTAAGTGACCCGGCCTTATTTAGGGGACTCGGATCCCTTTGCCAATTTTGAATTCGCGCGTCGTGCACGAGACTGCTTACCATCTATGCGCGCATTGAGACGCGGGGCCAAAATAAAAGATACTAGTCGCATGTTAATAAATAACAGAACAGACGAAGACCGGTCTGCTGGATGAGTGGCCATTTTCATGAGTGCGCTTGTTGCAGAGACGCCGAGCGGTGTCATCCCAGCAGCACCCCCGCTGCCACCGCCGCCTCCACCGCCACCACCACCAACCGCAGCAGCAGCCAGCTTGCCCGCTGTTGACAGCCGATCGAGTTTGATGGAGGCGATAAGGGCGGCTGGCGGCAAAGGAAAGTTCAAGTTTCGCGACTCTGCCGAGCAGACAAAACGGGAGAGAAAGTTACGATCGAAACGAGAACAGGTGACCGCGTAGAGAGCAGACAGAAAGAAAGCTATTGCTCATACAATGAATGGTGCATGCACGCAGCTGAACTGGCTGAGTTGCGTCAGCATTACGTTTATTGGCCGCGTTCATTTTGAACGTTTCCAGCGTTCGGCTTTCGATTTGCTCACTGAAAATTTTACTGAAATTAGGAATTACACTTTCAGGAGCAAGACGACCAAGGTGGTGTTCAGGTGGTCAGCAGCAAATCATCCGGCGTCAGCAGTGGTGGCGATTTAATGGGGGAACTTGCAAAAGCGCTGCAGCAGCGACGCAAAGGCATCACGGGACGCTCGGAGACGCGCGCGCCAGCGTCACTCGCAAGTGCGCTCGGCAAACTCAGTGAAATCATTCCTCCGCCACCCGCTGAAAACGAACACGAACACAATGACAATGCTGATGATTGGGATTGAAAAGCACAAAGGTGGCGCTGAGACCAATCAGAACTTTCCTTTCTCACTTATCGTGTGTTTTTTCTGCGATTGTTGTTGCGATTTCGCTCAGATTCTAAGCCAGTGTTGTCGTTGTGGTGCTGCATCGCATTCTGTGATATGCGGTTTTGAATCGGATTGTTTGAACTTGAATAAATTGATTTTGAATAAATAATTTGATTTGTGCTTATGCTACGTATGATACTTTGTGTGACTGGCTTCCAATATACCAGTGTAATTTTTTCTAATCGTGACAAAAAAAGTTGAAATAGCGAGATCAACAGGTGACTTAGCCGTATGCCTGAGCATTCACCTGCACCGCGTCCTGAGCGTGGCATTTACGGATTCGCATTGTTTCTCGCATCATCGTTCGCGTGCTGCTTGTATTTGCTCTGGGCGCTTGTTCCTCAAAAATACTTGAGTGCTGTTGGTAAGCAAAGTTGTGGCCGGTTTAGTTTCTGCAACAAAAAACCTGCAACTGTTTGGTGGCTTTTCGGTCATACCTGCTGGCGTCTCGTATGCTTTTCATGTTTGACGTACTGGCCTGACAAGTACTGGGCGCTCGCAGTGCCCGTGTACGCGTGCGTGCTGCTTGTCTTGTTCGTCGTCGTCGTCTGTGCGTACAACTGCGTCGCGCTGTCGGGCGTCTTTGACTCGGTCGGCTTTGTCGAGCACGACTTTGGTGTGCCCGCCAACATTGATCTGCCCTTCTCCACTGACTCGTCCACTTGCGGCAGCAGTGGTGCTGCGCGCAAACGCACAACAAACAGGAGACCGTCGAAAAGAAAATCTCATTGAAATGTCCGTGGTGGTTTGCATGAGCACTTTTAGTTTTGATTTGCTCGTTTATTCAAATGAACTGACTTGTGACTCATCTGAACATATTGCTTGGTGTGTAATTGAGGAACAATTTTTATTTTGAGTAACAAAAATTGAATTTTTATCCATTTCAGATGCTGCCAGCAGTGACATCAATCAACAGCACGATCCGTTATCGATGTTTGTTTTGTGCGTTTTCACCAGTGACCATCAGCAGCAGCGCTCGTGTGCACACGAGCGGGCAGCCGCCGCTGTCAGTTGGCAAAGTGCGTGCCAAGCGCAAGCGTCTGCGGCCGCCAGCTGACGCGCCTGGCGCCAAGCAGCTCGGTGCTTTGCTGCAGCAGCGTGCGCACGCGCTCCGCACAGCGCTCGACAGACAGCGCATCACACACCACCAACGGTCACTTGCGTTCTCGCACATCGCAGAGTTCATGTTTTGCTCGTAAAATTTGAAATGACCGTTTTGCCAGCGAACGTGTTTCTACGCAGAAATGCAGCACGCGTCCGCAGGGTGGCCGAGCGATTGGCGGCATTGGAACAGCAGCATTCAGCTGGCACAAGTGCTGTGGGCCCTCAAGGTCACATCAGCCAATCAGATGCAGATGCACCTGAAACTGTGACAGAGAGCAGCACAGAAGCACAAACTGTTGAAATAAGTACCAAGTCCGTTGGAGCTTCTGGTGAAGCTAAAAGTAGAGAAACAAATGGCATTAACAACGGCCAAGGATGGCTGTCGATTGACAGTGGCTACCACGTCAGTTCGAAAGGATTCTACGAAGAATACAAGAAAACTGACACCAGTCAATTGCCGTTGTCCAACAAAGATGAATACGAGACAGCGGTGGTGTTTCCGTTGACGCCAACTGATTTGGCACGCACCGCCACGACGAAACCGCCGCCAGATCAGGATCACAATGTTGCAGGCAGCAGAGAGACAGCAGAGTTGAGCCAGCCATTGGAGGACGCTATGTTCGTATGGTTGAATGTTCATTCTTTAGTCACTGAACATATGAAAATATACAAAATCAAAACCTTTACACGTTGTCAACAGAAGACAGAACATTTCAACAACAACAACAACAACAACAACAACAACAACAAGAACAACAACAACAACAAGAACAACAACAACAACAACAACAACAACAACAACAACAGTTTTTTGCAGTGTTGTGGCGCGTGGCGGTGCACACGATGCAGTTGAGGCAGTGCAACTCAAAAATCCACACCAAGGCACGTTTCCATGGAAGCTTGCGGCGATGCCAGATGCTGGCGAGCATGCAAGCGAACACTATGGACACGCTGACGTGCGGTTTGCGCCAGCTGACGCACGTTGCGTCGGTTGTGCTGCACAGTTGCATTGCCAGGACACCGCACTGCCCGGTATGCTCGCGCACACGTTCATAGCAGTCGCTGTTTCCGTGCAGCTCACTCGTTCGCCGTTCATGCGTGTTTTCTCTGTTGCAGGTTTCATCCCGGTGGAGTTGTTCGTTCGCGGGCAGCGTGACGCGAGCTTCTTCGAGCAAGTGCTCTGCCGTCGATGCCACCTGCTGCAGCACCACGAGTTTCTGCTGAACGTCAACGTGTCGCCGGTCGATTACGAACGTTTGATGAAACAGCTGGCGTTGCTGGACACGGCGCTGCTGGTGCTCGTCGTCGACTTGCTGGACATGCCGTGCTCGATCTACAGGCATCTCCCGAAGATCATTGCCAGCTCAGCAAAGAAACCGATGATCGTTGTTGGTCAGTCAGAAAAGTCGCTCACTTATTATGAGCGGGACGTCACGACACGTTTCCCCGAGTCATGTCATCATACATAATGTATTCTAACTGAACGGTTGAACAGACCAGCACGTTGTTCAGATTGAAGTTTTCTGTTTTCAAATGTGTTTTTTTTTCTCAGGCAATAAAGTGGACTTGATTCCGCCGGATGCGCGATCGGGTTATCTGAAGCAGATGACACACTGCTTGGCCAACGCGCTGAAAACGTTCGGCTTCCAAAAGGCGTTCAACATTCTCGACTACGTGCTGATCAGTGCCCGCAGCGGCTACGGCGTGGAACAGCTGATCACTGTAAGCTTCGGGGGCACTCATTTAGCGGTTGGCATTGTTTTGGGTTCAACTCGATAGAGTTCTATTTTGTGGCATGTCTGCACGATGCTGGTTTGTGCAACGATGGTGACTGTAACGTGACAGCTTCGCAGCAGCAAGACGTTGCACCACACAGAGCATACAAAGAGGGCACGGCTCGCAAGGCGACGTCTACCTGGTCGGCTGCACGAACACCGGCAAGTCGACGCTGTTCAACGCGTTGCTGCAGTCGGACCTGTGCAAGTCGGAGGCGACCGACTTGCTGCAGCGTGCCACCGTCAGCGTCTGGCCCGGCACCACGCTGAATCTGCTGAAATTCCCGAGTGCGTCCGTTCGCCATTCGCCTGCGTTTCATTGTCTGCTTTTTCTGAATCTTTTGCAGTCTTCTTGTTGATTATGTTCCATTAGCTGATTGGTTGATTGATGCACAGCAAACACGTGATGCATGCATTGCTTGCTGTGCAGGCGGAGTCAGGCGTGCACAGAATGCATGCGTCACGTGTGCTCCAATCAACCAATCAGCTAATTGTATACGACACAACGAGACTGTACGTTTTGTGCAGTGTTGAAACCAACAGCGAAACGTCTGATGCTGCGTCAGCACCGACTGAACGTTTGGCAGAACAGTCGCGTTGATGAGAACGCGCATCAGCGGTTGCTCGCTGAAACGGCTGCTGGTGAGCGAACGCCGAACGCACAGTTGCAAGGTGCGCTGCTGTTTGCAAACGAAGTCGTTTGAGATTGTTGAAACAACACGTATTCATTATTGTTGCGTGTGTTCAGGCTACGTAGGACGATCAACACAGAGCGATGTGCCGCAAAATGCTCGATTGAACATGGATGCTTATGACCCGGTGACCACCAAGTGGTGCTACGATAGTCCCGGCACTGTCAACGAAGATCAAGTGACTCCAGCCTGTGTTGCTTGCTTGTAGCAAACAAATTGTGTTGATTCGCTGCCTTTTGGGTAGTAGCATGTATTGGTTGTGCAGGGTGATCAGAGAAAATGTCAACGTCATAGGCACAACGGTACTTTTTCCAAAATGTTACATTTTCATTGTTTTTTACATTTTCAAGCATCCGGATACACGTCATCATCATTATTCAAGTTTTCTTCTGGCAATATCACATCGTCTTTTGTTTCACTGTCATCTGCTCCATAATTGTGTTGTTTTGGCCGCTTGAACTGTGCAATGTGTCCACCGCTGAGCAGATCAACAGTGACCGGCCGCGGCTTCGCAAAGTTCTGCACGGCTTCAGGCATCGCTTGTAAGCAGTCATTGAAAACAACAGTGGACACAATGAACAGTTCAAGCACCTACAACAGATTATGGAGCAGATGACAGTGAAAAAGAAGACGGTTGATATTGCCAGAAGAAAACTTGAATTATGATGATGACATGTATCCCGATGGTTGAAAATGTAAAAAAAACAGTGGAAATGTAATATTTAGGATAAAAAACCGTTTTTTTGTGCGTAACAGAGTCAATTGTTTTTGGCTGAAATTTTTACACAACAAATGGAAACGAAATGACTATAAGCGGTGCAAATGTCAGCTTCAGACATCAATGTGGTCGCGAGATGAAGTGGTTAAAAATCGCCCGAAACATGCCAAATGCAGCCAATCGGTCATCTGCAATCGCATTGAACGTGCAACACGAGTGAATTTGTCGTTTGTACAGATTCTAAACATGCTGACACTGGACGAACTGGTGCGCGTGCTGCCGCGTCAGCTGATGCAGCCACGCACCGCGCAACTGGTGCCTGGCTCGTCATTGCTCATTGGTGGCCTCGCGCGTCTCGAGTATCCGCGTCACTTGGAGGCCGCAAATCTGCTGAAGCAACAACAACGCACACAACATCGTGTCGACGACAATCGGCCAAAGTCAGTGCAGCACTGATGATTGATTGACTGTGCGCTGCATGCTGTGCGCTGCATGGTCGAACCTGGTAGCCCTGTGTTTGCATTCAGATACGCTGCGCATCGTGTGGTGCTGTGCACGGTGTTTGCGAGCAACCATTTGCCGTTGCGTGTTGTTCCAACGAGTCAGTTGAACGGTGTCTATGCAGAAATGGACGACATTGGTGCGGACATGCTTGGCACTAGAATTCGCCGCTTGAAGCCGGTCGGTAGCGTTGCTTGCAAAGATGCAACTCGAAAAAAACTGTGTTTGACTGTGCGGCCGTGGTCACCATCTTGACATTTGAATCGCATGGACAGATCTAAATCAGCGTCATAGATACAAATGTTCCAACTTCGAACAAGGTTGAACCTTTTGTTCAGAGAATGCACGATTTCAATGTCTGCCTTCAGCTCGACTACCGAGACGTCCATTTGACGGGTGCAGGCCTGCACGAATGCGTGATTGACGTGACGTTGTCCTCAGTCGGCTGGGTGTCCCTGTGCGCCCCTTTGCACCAATGCTCGACTGTGCGTGCGTTCACGCCCGGTGGCCGTGGCCTGTACACGCGGCTGCCCTATCTCCGTTACGCCGTCTCGCTTCGTGGCAAGCTGCTTCGCGGCACTAATTTGTTCAAAGTTCGCCCGGTCGACATCAGCAGACTGGTGCGCGAGCGAGAGCAGGCGAGAGAACGCAGACGGGCGTCACTGGCTGATATGGACGAGTGAATTGCGGCCGTGATGATACACCGTGATTCGTGTCGTGGTGCCTTTACGTTTTTATGTGTGCTTGAGAATAAAATGCAATTTCATTACGCAATATTGTTTGAGATTCATTAACAAATAAACAATAGTGTCAACGTCACGGCATAAGTGGTCTGTGTTATTTATCTAGATAGCTGATGTGTACGGGTTTCTCAGGTCGTTGCCTATCTTGTTCAACGGCCAGTTCCAATCGTTCGTAACGTTTCGCCATAAGCGCATAGGAGTCCCGCAGCTGTTCGATTGTGTCCAAGTGGCGAATGGTCATCTGTGCAAGAAGAAATACTTGCACTCTCAGGTCAGTAGTGTTTGTGTAGTCTGGCTGCACCGACGTTTGGATATGGCCGAACTCAAAAGCAGCTCATCAGCCTAAGCTTTTTCAGTTCAACTTTGTTTTCAATAATTTTTTTAACACAATGCCGTTTTTTGTTTCTGCTGAACTGAAAAACAACACCTTTTCAATTTTGTCTTCGAGGCGTTCGATGTGCCGTTTCGCAGTGTTTAATTCTTGTTCGCTTCGCTTCATTTGTTCCCACGTTTTCACCAGTTTTGCATCGTCCGTTTGTTGATGTTGCTGTTTGGCTATGCTGAAAAATGGCAAAAGTTATTCTTGATTCTGTTTGTTGAACGAAATTTCCGGTTCAGCTGTTTACGCTTTGGAGTTCTCCGATCCGCCCATTCCCATAAAATTGTTTACTGTGTGGCGTGATGTGCGGTATTTGCTTCACCAAAAAACTAAAATCTAAGACCATGACTAAGTAACATTGATGCTTATCGGAAAAAAGACTGTTGCCAAAAATGATGTCAACCTGACGTAACTTCAGTATTACGCACTGTTTCGCCTGTCCAATTTCACTTTGCAATATGTTGATAGGCGAACATAATTTGTCAGCGATTTGACGCGATTTCATTCATGTCAGTGGCACACATGTATAAAAGTGATAGCGATCACAAAAACACATTATATTGCACGTTACCACGCCCGTATCAGGCTGGGGTGTGGCTGGTTTGACTGTTTGCGATTTATTTTGGCTAAACCAAAAAACCGACAACCCGGTTAACGCCCACATCATCACAAAAACGCACATCGTCTGAGCGGGAACGACAGACGGAAAAAGCGAACAATACACCGGAAAGGCAAATGCAGCGTTGCGTTGTGGTGATCTACCGTTGTGTTTGCAGTTGAGTGTGCTGTGCGACACGCAGCATACGCTCGGCATGTGCCGCACGCTCGTCACATAGTCGCTCGTTGTGCTCGCTGGCGGCCACTTGCGCACGCAGCTGCACGCTGAAAAGTGCACGAAAAGGTGATGGTGATCTTCATTCGCAAAAGCACGCTTCTCTCCTGGGATTCATTGGACCTTCTTTTAACTTGATGTGTCGCTTGTAATGCCCCATTTCTGTGAAATCTCCCATCTTGATGTTACTCGTAATAAGTAAATCGTCACAATTACTTGGCGTTTTCAAGTATGGCCTATTTTTTTAAACGTGTCCCACTTAAATGACGTCATGTGCCACAAAACATGCGCTTGTCGTTCACAGCAAACCAGACAATCCGTTTAGCCGATTTCTTCCCGTAAACAAATGGTGAATGTCGAATCAGTCACACCAAACTGAAATTTTAGTGCCTGTACTTTGACAAACGGGCGTTTTTAAATAAAATGACGTCACGTTAGTCCGGACACGTTTGAATAAATCCACAATAATTAATTAGCTTCGAGTCGCCCGTTTCAGTTTAGTTTCAGTGCATGTCTTCATGACGATTTCATTTGCAGCTGGTTGACTTTGTTATCTGCGTGTCAGCAGTCCACGCACCACACTGCGACAGTATCGATTTTTTCGCATGTGCACAGTCAACCCGACACTGTTGAACAGCAACAACCTGCGTGTTCAGCAAACGCTGTGTTGCGTTCACAACACACAAGATCCTATGCGCAACACACAGTGCTGTTTAGTTCTCATCACCACGATCAACATGGACGTGCTTTTTTCGACTGTAGCACAGTTTTCGCAGTTTGAGTTTTCTGACGCAGCAGTTCTGGGCTGACTTTTGCACAAACTATTCCGCGCATAATAACAACAGAGAAACGTTCATATGAACGAGAGCGGCCACACCCAAATCGCTGCTGTCGTTTCTCATCGTTTGTAGTTTAGTTTTCGCCGTTAATATTTTATCTGCTGCAGCAATTTTTCAGCGCAGCGCAACGTGTCACGTTTGTAATTTTACAGGCAAAAATACACAACCTGCTACCTTGCTGCGCAAAACGCTTTGTACAAAATACAAATAAATTTTCAATAAAAAAGTGTGTATAAGCTCCTAAATGTGTCATTTTTTTCATGTGTGCACGTGCTGCTAGCCGATAACAAACTCGCCGCATTCTGTAGTTTATCTTTTGTCCAAAACTTCATTATCGGTGTCTGACAAAATGAACCACCTTGGTCGATTTTGGTTTTTCAAAAATTCTGTGGTCAACCAACAGCCAGCTGTTCTTTCATCGATTCAGAGTATAATGCAGAGTTCGGAAGGCGCGTTTTGAATGGCACACCTTTATACGGCCGTCGTTCAATTGCGTTCCGTTGAGAAATTCATTGACACGACAAAATGCGAGCCAGCAGGCAGTCAACAACAACAGAAGGTTGTCAGCATCAAATGGCAACTGGACGACTTCGATGTGCTCGTGGTGCAGCGTCGAACGCCAGCGAATCAGTGGTGCGTAGAACTGCCCGGTCAGTTGCGGCATGCCGCCGTTGGCAGTGCCTCGAACTCACAGAACAGCACCAGCAACAGCAGTCAGCAACAGGCCAGCTGCGAAGTGGCGCTGCATTTTGTGCGTCGTGTGCTGCCGCATTGCAACGCTGTTCACTGGCGACGTGCCGTGCCCGTGCCGCACACGTCATGCTTCTGCGTTAGTGCACGTTGCTCTTCAGATTGTAGTCAATAGTGTCAATAGTGCCTAGTGTGTCAACGTTGCCACTTTCTGTACAGATCTCAACGGACGCAGATTTGAGTGCTCAACTAAATCGAGTCAACCAGTCGTCGTCGTCGAATCTGGCCGTCATGTCACTCGGTGATCTGATGCAGTTTGCGTCGGCCGAGCCGTCTGCATCTCCGTCAGCTTCAGTTGTACTGACACCTGAATGTCAACACTGCATTGTGAATCTGGTGAAATGGCTACGCGGCAACTGGTCACTGCGCGGTTCAAAGTTTGTTCGCCAATTGTTCCTGCGACCGTCGGCACGACTCAGACGACGGGCATGCGCGCACAATCCAGCAGACGCCAGGGAGCTGCAGTCGTGCTCATTCAGGTCAGTTGCGCTTTACGACTCTGTCGCTGATCATCGCAGAGCGTTTGATCGTTTTACGGCAGTAAGTCGTCTGAAACGTGTCCGTCGCAATGACGACTATTTTTACAACGAGCGTTTCACTGTAGAAGTGTGCGGCATCGGTCGCGCACCAGCAGCGGCACGTGCGAGCACCAGGGCAACGTGCCGTCCGACCTCGACGAGCACGTGCGACGCGCGAATCAGTCGCGCGCACGGATGATGGCGCTCGAGAAGTGCGACATCTTTGTGATCAACCCGTTGTTCGGCAGTGGCCTGCCGCTGGACGGCACGCTCAGTCGTCTGTACGTCGCGCGCAACCGCACGTACGCGCTGAACAACAAGAAGGCGTCCACATCGGTCGACTCGAGTGGCGACCTCTCGGTGTCTGCGCAGTGCAGTTGGCCGGACGAGTATCCGTTGCACCAGGCGGCCTACACGAACACGCTGACCGTGGATCTGTTGCGAGCAGCACTGACACTCGGCCACGACGTGAACGCCCACGATCGCGACTCGTGGACTCCGCTGCACTACGCCGCCTGGTACAATCGTCTGGAGGCCGTGCAGGTGCTTGTGAACGACGGCGGTGCGGACGTGAACGTGCACAGTCGCACTGGCGCCACACCGCTGCACTTTGCCGCGCAGTCCGCCAACGTGCACGTCGTCGAGCTGCTCTTGTCCGCACCCAGCACCCAGGTTCGTGCTGCTTTAGAAACGGAAAAATCGAATTCAAAACGTTGTGACACGCAGCCAGCGTCAGTTGAGATTGGCGCCACAAGTGAGTCGTGACTTCAGGTTGACGCCAAGGACAACAACGGCCAAACGCCATACTCGCTGTGCGCCTGCGTGCCGAAACAGGAATGGCAGGCTACAGCTGCACTTCTGCAAGCAGCACTGGTTCGCAAACTTCCAAAGGTGCAGATCGACTTGATGGACGGTGGCAACGTGATGCTGGCACTGGTCAATGGTGCCAAGACAACGGTCGCACAGTTGCTGCAGCAAATGGCAGACTTGCACAAACTGACACCGGAAGTGATGCAGTTGTTTGCACTGTGGATGTGCTCAAATGGATTGGGTAAGCCAGTTGACACGTCTTGCACATCAGCAAGTTGCATGATGCTAATAAGTAAAATACAAAACTAGTAGCATTTCGTCGTCAGTGACATCTTTGGGATGTAAATAGTGTAGCATAAGTAGTGGATATAACACGGAAGCACCGCAGTGTCTGTTCTGGTTAAAACTTAGCTGAAGTGGTTGACCCGTCAGTGAGTTGCGGGGTCTATATTCTGCACTTCCGGTCTTCGTAGTTTGTGTGCTAGACAGCTTGTGCCCCCATAGTTCCAATGTGGTTGCTGTGAAGCTTTGCCACCGTTTATTGCAAAACTCGCTGCAGAGCTGCAACTGAAATCCGATATGAAGCCGATGCAGCAAATTGCAAAGTGGCCGAAAACGTTGGAGAAGTTCGCTGACCTGGCGAATGCCGTGAACGAGGAGCCACGTCTTGTGTTCAGACGGGACGCCCGCGCGCCGGTCAGGCTGGAACGCGAGGTAAGTGTGTGCTTGGACAAGCTTTCGAGCGAACAGTCGCTGTCACGTTGTCTGTCACACAGGTGAATCTACCGGATGTAGCACTGTCGTTGTTGTACCACGAGGCCGTCGACAACTACCTGCGTGGGCTGTATCCATGCTCAGAGCAGGACACGATCACCCTGGCGGCCATAGTGCTCCAGCTGCAGGCAGGCGCCTACCACGACAGCAACCGTGCGTTCCTCACAAACGGCAGCACCCGCGAGCGCATCATCCCAAGTCATCGTGTCGCGATGACATCGACGAAGGCCTACAATCAGCTGGTCAATCGAATCATGGCCGAGCACAAGCAGCTGTCAGGCCGCCGCGGCAGTGTGGTGCACATCTCGGCACTGCAGTACCAGTTCGTGTCGTTCTGCTGGAAGTTGATTGTCTATGGCGCGACATTCTTTGACGCGACCGTCTACATGATACGGCCCGTCTCTGGCATGGTGCACGTGCATGCCGGCGTCAACGACTGCGGACTGCACCTGGTGAACGCTGAGACAAAGGCGCTCGTGCAAAGTCACCCGTTGCCGCTGCGCTACGAGCATAATCCGAACAACTGCTACATTCAGTTCAAGAGTCGCAACAGTTTGTTCAATCTGCAGACACGCAAAGCTGAGTTGATGTTGACTATTATCGGAAAGTTCATGGATGCAAAGGCCACTGCGGCCAGTGAACGACAGTCGCCGAAACAAGCACAACAACAACAGCACCAGAAACAACAACCAGTGTCTGCCACCGGAAACAGTAGGACTTCAGCGGGTGCAACTGGCTCGCAATTCGGCCTGCACAGGCCGCTCAGACAATAGCATTTCAATTACACACCATTTCTTTCTGTTTTTTTATGATTTCAAACTTTTGATGATCATTATTTCGTACAGTAGGTTCAGCTTCACCGTCTCGCTGCATTTTTTTGATGTTCGCCGTTTTATAACATGTTGCCACCTACCTACTCCAAAACTTACTTTTCCTCGGTCAGCCGTTTGCATTCTTGCGTCAGTGTGTGCAACTGTGCAGCTTCAGGTTCTTTTGACGTCAACTCGTACTTGTTTGCTGCGCTCTGGCCACTTGAGATGCCCGGTTGTTGCACAACAGCGCTGTTCGTCTGGGCGCGCTGTTCATGCTTGCACGTTATTGTGTCTGTTGACTGTTGCTGCAATAACGCGAATGTAGAAAATTGTTTTTTTGTTCAGTTTAACCAGTACAAAGCGCCCATGCGCGCATGTTGGTTTTTGCAAAACTTTTGATGGGTTCTCGATTTTATCTCAAATTGCGTTCTTGATTGTTTCTGTGAACTCTAGGGACTGATGTTTTGCTTTCTGTGATGATGGATGACTGACGGTGTTCTTCGGCAATATTTTGTTTTTGTTTTCATTTTTTAAATCTTTTTGCCTTTATCAAACCGGTATTTGCTTTTTTTGTTGATTGAAAAACGGACGTAAAAAACTATATTTGTTGAGTTGTACACATAATAAAAACACCGAGCCGAATTTTGACCAATAATTGGGTGGAATTGAAAACAGAACACAATAAAATTGGCACACCGTTGCAAGTTCATGTTGCTGCAGGTGTAACTGTGTCCGCAACTTGTGCAATTCTTTTTCCACATCTAGAATATCGAATTTTTGTATATTATCAATTAAACAAGCAATCTTTATGTAAAAAATTATCTGACCAAGAAACTGACCAACTTGTTCATCAGTAAACAGTGTTTGAGCAAGTTGTGAGCAGCTCAGTTTTTTTAGTGTTTGGTAAAAATTCAGAAGTACCCAATTTAGCGTGTGCAACACTGTGCAACTGTTGTTGAAGCAGCTGCAGTTGTGCGTTGTGATCCGCAGTGATCTCGATGATCTTCGCTTCTTTTCCCTCTTCCAATTCGATGCACCTCAACTTCAGCTGCTTGATCTCGTTGAGGTTTTCTTCACATTTCTCAGCTTTCGCAGACAGCGTTTGTGTTTGTGCTTTGTATTGTTCAGTTAGTTCAATTTTTTCTTGCGTGCAACTGGCCAGTTTCTGGTGCAGGTCGCTGTTGGCACTGGTCAGCTGGGCAACCTGAACGAAATTGCATATGACAAGGTGGATATTTCCAACTTTGAAGGTTCTGCGATTCAATGCGTGTACAGACGTAGCAAAGAAAGTAGTTTCAAGCATTATGTGGCAATTGAAAATCACCTAAGTGACTCAGGCCTATTTAGGGGACTCGATCACTCGAATTTTGAATTACCGCGTCATGCATGAGACTGTATTATCTATACCTATATATACTTTATATTTAGACTATACCTATCTGTGTATGTGCACATTGAGATTCGGGACCAAAATAAAAGATATATACTGATGAACGAAAAATGTGTCGAGTTAGTAATTTTCGAACCTTTTCCTCGAGATCGTCAATTTTTGCATGCAAGTTTTTTAATTCCTGCTGAAGTTTGTCAGCTAGTGTCTCACAAGACGCCTGTGCACTTTTCAGCTTCTGTTGCAATGAGGCACACTGACAAGCGGCCAAGGTTGCCGTTAAATCGTCGACCCGTTTTCCTGCCGTTATCTGCAAGTGTGGTTAAAAAATCTTCACTTCGAGTGAAAAGTGTGGAACCGAAAAAACTAACAGGGCAGCACCAAACCATTTTGTGCTCGTGCGCTTGCTGCAGTTGACTGACGCGTTGCTGCATCTGATGCAGAGCGCTCTGACGTTGATCAAATTGCACTTGGTACTCGGTAATCATGATAGCACGATCTGAAATACAGGGTGATCAAAAAACTACACGATAAGAATCGGCTCGAGTTCGCCAACGGGTGGATGGTTTGGGCAAAAATTTAATCACACATCACCTATAATACAACCAAAATAGAACAAATAAATAACTTCGCATAAATTTTCAGGCGAATTGGTCCACCCACCGCATAATGAATGCAAACCGAAAAAATGAGACGTTATGGTTATGGGTGATGCGATTAAAGTTTTAGCCCGTACCTTCCAGCCGTTAGCGTGCTAGAGCCGATTCTTATCGGTGCAGTTTTTATCACTCTGTGTGAGGTGTACTGCTGAAAAATGCACCAAAATTTGCAATGGCAGAAGTTCAAATTCGATGAAAACTTGCAACTCCGCCGACCACTGACAAGCTGTTGACATCGTTCGCCCAGCAGCACGCACTGTTGCTGGAGTCTCTCGGTCACCTGACCGTACTGTTCGTGCAGCTGACACACACTCTCACGTTTCAGTTCGTTCAACTGCTGTTCGTGCAGCGAGCGCTCGTTCTCAAGCACATCCAGTTGTTGCTCAACGTTGCCTGTGTTCACAAGGTTGCGCTGTTTTTTTGTGTGAATTTTTGTGGAAATAAATCTAGTTGACTTCTTGGTACAGTGTTGTCTTGTGTAATGCCAGCCAATAAATTCGAGTTGAGGCGCTTGCTCATCGTTTCAATTTAGTTGCAGTTCACGCAAATGTGCCCGAACAGGTGGTTGGTGTTTTGTTCGCTTGGGCTGGGTGTCCTCTGGGCTCGGCGTTTTGGGCCACTTTTATTTCCGGGACAACACGGACACCCAGGGCAGGACGACACCACTGACCAGTGACATTGTTGAGCTGCTCCTTCAGCCGTTGAATGACGCCGTTCGCATGCTCGTCGGCACGTTGTTTGTCCAGCAGCAGTTGCACACATTTCTCACGAAGTTGCACAACGTCCAGTGACGCCAGCTCGTGCGCTAACTGTGTACTAACAATTGTAACCGACATGCTGGAAACTGTGAAAATACGTGCAGCAGGATCAGCAAAGTCACCAACAACAACATATCACCACACGGTTTCCAAGACAACAGATCATACATTCAAATTCATGCTGACACGCATAGAAGTGCTTTGTGATGGAGAAAGGGGCTACCTAATCTGCAACCACACTGACCTTCAATTTGCTCATTTTTTGTTGATTTTTGATATTCATTCCGTTTGGTTTAGTCAACCAGCAGTGAAAAACAAAGACATGCGCCGATCCATTCAGGTTGTGGTGAGATGTCAGCACCAGCACCAGCAGAAAGACGGTTACCAAGATAAAGTCCTAGTCTCCTACAGGCGTTCACTCGCAGACTAGGAGTAAAAATCACCAAACAAAAACGCGCACCGCACGGCACGACACGACTTTTTGGTTATTTATTAGCAACAGTGGTAAGCAAAAGTAGTGGGGACCGATGGCTTCAACAGACGAGGTGATGGCGAAAACTGGAAGAAACAATTCGATTCAGACGGCCAACTTGTGGGAGAACATTTCGGAGTGTCCAGAACCGTGCAACGCTCGCATTGAAGGTATGCGTAGGGCTAGAAAAAGAACCCGATTTTTGTGAAAAAAAACCAAAAACAAGGTCCACACGAAATGTTGTTACACGCTCTAGCCACGTAGTTCTTTTCCTTTTGTACGTTTTACTTTTTAGTTTTTAGAGAGAAAGAGAAACATTTTCATTCAGAACCAAATAGTAAAAAGGATCAGCATTTTCCGTAAGTGGTATTTGCATACAGAGAATTGTGAGAATGTTTTGGTATTTGGTGGTGAGAACAAAACCAGAACTAAATATCAACTTGTGCAACGAGAAAGAGATGGATTTGTAATCAATGTTGGTTCAAATAACCACACGAAATTCTGGACAAAAAATCATGAAGTCACTTTCTTTGGAAAGTGTCTTAAACGCATTTTCAGATGAAAGTACAATTTTGATAGCACAAATTCGTTTTTTGATAAATTGAAAAAATCAATTAAAAATCTCGATTTAAAAAAAAGTTTTCTTAAGTTTAAAAAAATTCGAGCCCTGAATGTATGCGTATGACGTAAGATGGTATGATGGGCATTTATTTGTTGTTTTTGTTTTAGTTGATTGTCAAAATATATTGTTTTTAGGAAGCTTTCCGGAGTGGCTCAGTGGAATCGTGTTAAGAAATGGACCAGGCATGTTCAAAATTGGACCGGATGAATATAATCACTGGTTTGACGGCATGGCACTGCTGCAGAAATGGGAACTGCGAAACGGAAATGTCAGTTGATGGTTGATTTTTCGTTTTCTTCGTTGCAAAAAAATCTGCATTTAGTTTGTGTTTGAATGTGCAGGTACGCTACAGCACGCGTTATCTGCGCAGCAGAACATACAACACGAACATGGCTGCCAATCGAATAATCGTTTCTGAGTTTGGCACAATCGGTTATCCTGACCCCTGCAAAAATATATTCAATCGGTACGTGCTGTCGGTTCGGTACCATCTGATGCTTAAACAGTTTCATGTGCCATCAACACCTTCGCAGGTATTTCTCGTATTATCTGCCGCTGTATCCGTCCGAAGTGACTGACAACGCTGTTGTGAACTTTGTGCAGAGCGGTGACAAAGTGTTTGCAATCACGGAAACAACGCAGATGCGAGAAATCAACCCTGAGACGCTGGAAACTCTCGGGGTAACTGAAAACCTCGTATGGACAAGAGTTTCAAAATTCTAGCTTACATTGTATCTGATGATTTTGACTTTTTGAAGCGCTTTTTGTCATTATGAATGACTTGGTCAGTAATCTGTTGTCGTTTTATCTGCAGGGAATTGACTTTACACAATTGGTAGCAGTGAACTCGATGACAGCACACCCGCATTACATGACTGATGGACACGTGATCAACATGGGCACGAGCACTCGCGATTACATTTTGTTCAATGTGCCTCCACCAACTACGAAATCGTCCCGTAATTTTGCATGTTCTCAGCATTCTAAAATGATACGTGAGTGGTTAGCAGTATGTAGCAACGAAGAGGCTCAACTGAATGTCTTGTTGCAGCCGCTTACGAATCAGCGAACGTGCTGACGAGCATCGCGATCAGCGACCGACTGTGTCCGTCGTACTACCACAGTTTCGGGGTCACTGCCCAGACGCTCGTGTTCCTGGAAATGCCGTTGAAGCTGAACATTGTCAAACTGCTCACGTCCACCGTGCGTGGTGAACCATACCACAGATCGATCGAGTTTTATCCGGAGAAAAAAGTAGGTCGTGTAGCATATTGCAAGGAACAAAGCACATTGCGCATACGCCTCTCGATTGATTGCGACTTGATCAATGGTTAATGGTTATGTTTGGTGGGACAGCAACTTTCAATGTTGTTGTTCATTGCCGCCACTGCGCACAAACGTTTATTGTCGAATTTAGTTACGTTTGCCGCAAATTTGCAGACAAAAATCCACTTGCGATCGCTGAGCTCGGGCGACAGGGTGTCCGAGTTGGAGTACCGTTCAGATGCGTTTTTCACGTTCCACCACATCAACGCATACGAAGAGGACGGTTGTGTCATCTGCGACATCTGTGCCTACGACGACGGTGTGCAAGTGATACAGGGCGCTCAGTTGAAGCAGCTGCGAGAGGGACACTTGAACTTGAACGATTATGCGTCCAGTGTTCGCAGACTTGTGATACCGCTGCGTTTGCCTGAGGTCTGACGCTTTCTTGATTTGAAAGCTGCACATTTGGTTATCACTGCGATCAATGCGCTCATTTCAGGGTATAAAATATGGCGACAACATTTTGTCACATCATTCAATCAAAACAGAAGCGAAGGCAATCTGGCTGCCGGACGGAACGGTGCACTGTCGCCCGGAGATACTCTGTGACCATGGTTGGTGGTTGTATGAAATCTTGGTAAATAAAAAAAAATACGTTCAAAGTTTCCAGCAATTGAACTGCCGCGTGTGAATTACGAACAGTACAACGGCATCAAGTATCGCTACTGTTATGGTATAACGCAGTGGTCACGCGATTGTGCAGGGGTACGCCTGTGGATTAGAAAATCACCTTCACACAAAATTATTTGACTTTCTTTCTGTTTGTTATAAAGCTGATAAAATGCGACACACGCGATCGAAATGATTTCAAAGGCTGGAAAGCGGACAATGAAAACCAAGTAGCTGGTGAGCCGATATTCGTTGCAAGACCCGGTGGAACACGCGAGGACGACGGTTGGTGAAAGCACAATCGTTGGCGTCACCTTTTGATGATCAAAACAAACTGGAGGACGAATTTCAGGAGTGATACTATCACCTGTTTCTAATGCGTCCGCAAATGAGCAAGCGTTTCTATTGGCCCTGGACGCTGGCACGTTCGACGAAATCGGCCGTGCCTACGTACCTGAAAAGATTCCATTCAGCTTCCATTCGCACTACATGCCTCGTACGTGATCACTTCAGGGCCGAAGATATCTTTAATTGTTCAGTTTACTTGATTTGTCATTTACCAAAATTCTATCATGCGTTAGTTCACCGAATCGATCGGGCTTTTGATTTGGTTGATTTTATACCGCGATTACTCAGGTAACCTTATCGTTATTTTTGATGGTCGAAAAAACTAGTCAAACAACTTCTAAAAAGCGTTATGTGAGTGCAAGTTTGGAACAGAGAAACGGTCGCGATGGCGAATGTGTCAGCGACGTTCGATCTTGCTTTCAGTCGAGCAGCACGCATTTCTTGGAGGTACACGGCGCACCATTCGATTGATTACGTTCCGCAAGCCGTGTCTTCTCACTGCGCACATCGTTCGGATTGAGCCGAGTTGCGTTGGAGTGCGCGCGCGAGCGTTCTGTCGCGAGCAGCCTCGCCGTGCGCACTCGCTGCAGGGCCGTCTCGCGTGCGCTGTGCGTGCGCCTGTGCTCGTCACGTGCTCGCTGCAACGCCTGTCGATGGCGCAGCAGCGCCCGCTGCTGCACTCGCTCACGACGCTCTGCCTCCTGCTGCTGCGCCTCTCTGCGCGCTTGCTCTGTGCGCAACAAGCCACTGTGCTCCTGAAAGCAAGCACTCGCTTTTGTGGTCGTTTGTGGTGCGCACGTCGGCTGTGTGCTGCTCGACATTGTTGGCTCGATACGTGTCAACAGCGTCAGTGCTCGATTGAAAGCAAGCCAAATCCACCGGAGTTCGTCGGTGCCGTTGGCTTTCTGGACCCGGCGGGAAAGCGACCGGAACGATCGAGCGCACCTGCATTTGCTGTTGCATGCTGTCGTTCAGTTCACTGAGCGCCCGTTGTTTGCAGACGCCAGCGGCGTGTTTCACGCTTTCGCGGAGTGCCTGCCAGTTCTGCTGAGTCTGCTGCGTGAAGCAGGCGCCACGTTGGCGTTGCGCGTGTGCAGCGAGTTGCCGTGCGTGCACACGACGCCGTGCCTGTTGCAGCTGGCGGTGTCCGTGCACCAGTCGTGCACACGCGTCATTGGTCATCAACGTCACGCGGACACTGCGCTCACGTGGCAGCACCATTCTGTGCGTGCTCTTGATCTCCGCAGCAAATGCGAGCACGACGCAATCGACCAACTGCAAGCAGTCTGTCGAGCAAATCAGTTAGCCTGCTGAACTCACGATGCAAGCAGTCAGTGCACATGAAGCATTTCAATTACGAAGCAAAAATGTGAAACAAAAAAGCAAAAAAATAGTACAGCCAAGCTGTGAATGGTCACCAGCTAAGCGTGTGCTGTGCAACACCACCACAATCCCCCGCCACAACTATTGCGCAGAAAAGTTTGTTTTATTGTATCAGACGATCAATGAGTAGCACCATCAAAATTCTAAAGCTGTATCATGCCAATTCAAAAATGTCGCCATTGTTGGTAGAGCTATCATCTGACGAAATGTCGGCGGGATCGACGACGCCGTAAGTGACGATGTTCTCGAGACGACCGATGCACTGCGTGTGAACGCGAACGTCGTCGTCCCAAAGTGAATCGAGATCGGACGCAAAGCGTGTCGATGAGTACTGCTGGCGCACGTGCTCGTGCTCGGTCTGCAGCGTCAAAAACACTCAATTCGCTCAGGCACACTCGTGAATGCGGCGCATACTCGTGGCAAATCGCTTGCAGCAGCATGTTATCCATGCAAGTAACAAAAAACACTCACAACGACCGAATCGCGTATTATGCTCATCAATTTCACGCCGAGTGCTGCCAAGGTTCGGTCGTGAAGGAACTCTTTAGCATGTTGATAAATTGTGGCCGTGCCAGTGGACGTGCTGAAAGTCATTTTTTATTGTTATTTTTAACAATTCTACTTTGATTGTTGGCAGCCTAAAACGCCACTTGTTCAGGCCGTAATACACCGCATAGAACACCTGGTTGAATGTCAATTACTATCCATAGATCCATTCATCTCTGATCAATTATAAACACAAAATGAAATACCACAGCTGCTTCGAGTCCATAGAAATAAGTTTCAGAGCGCCCATTAGCATCCAAGATGGTTCGTATTCGCTTTCCCACATGCGGCTGCAATCCACGTTTCTGACTGCTTTGTTTCCATGAAGCAAACAAAACACAACGAAACAAACGCGAGCTCACCAACTGATTGCTTTGTTCAGCGCCTGCAAATGTGCACTGGTCACTGGCATTGCGCATTGTTGCGCCGCCACATAAAGCTCCTCTGAAAATTTCGCCACATTTTCTAATAGCTATAATCAATCACACAACATTGATGTTCAAGGAAAAAACTTTCAATTCTCACGTCGAAGTGAGACTAAAAACAACAAAAAGGTTCTGATCTATTGTTTTATTCGGCGCTTTTAAGCGTCAAGCAAATTACTCCACTTGTACCGTTTGTGACAGTGACGCTGTTGTTTGGGTTTTCCTGCAACGTGAAGCCATATTCAACGAGTAATTTCGCATTTGAATGCGGTCCGTAGCAGATGTACAGCTGTTCGCCGGCACAAATACCACCTCGCTCCGCATAGAGGCGATAACTGTTCGTGTAGCGGTAGTAGCTTGCTCGGGCCTGTCATGAAGGAAATGTCATGCACATCAAAACCGTCGTCCGGTTATTGGAATCTCTAGTTCACATGATAATTTATACAGTTGGTATGCAGCAGCTAACGAACACTAAATTACAGGCTATCAGTCGATTGGTTAATGACGAGATGCACGTTTTATGTGCAGAACAGACTCCACCTCCTCCCCCACAGCAATGTCTACCCAGAAGGCAAGAATGACGCGGTCATGAACCACACTTTCAGAGTCCGACTACAGAACGGATGATACCACAGCGCAAGAAGTTACAAGCGGAAACCATGAACCAGTATTTTCAGTGACGCATAGTTATGTTTTAAAACATAGCTACGCGTCCCTAAATACTGCTTCATGATTGCCCATTTGCAAAACGAACACCAACTTTAGCGACGGGCGAATGATTGAGCAAATCAAAGAACGGCATCAAGGCGATCGTATCGCCGTCAGCGTTGTCAAGCAGCTCATTGTCGACGTTGTCAATGTAGACACAGCGTGTGTTCACACAATGCCACGCCCACAGCAGCACATCATCAGTGATTGTCGCAGCGTTTTTGTCATCATTCGCACCGATCAACGTTTGCAGCAAGTTCGTCTTGTCAACAAACATGCGACATTTTCGCATACTGTTCTGTAAATGCTGCCGAAGTTTACGAAACGGCGTGCGTATAGCAGGCGGCAGCCAATCAGCGTCAAAGCAGCCAGCTGAGCCGGGCGCGTCGAGTGCAGCGGACGTTGGCATTCGCGCGAAGCTGGCCATGTCGGGCAGTGAACTGATGAAGCAATGCCATTGAGAGGCAGACGCACGCAGGCGCTCGTGGCACACGAACACGACGAGCAGCTCAAATGATGACAGCACACCCGGACAACTGAAACGCACAACAACCGAATGCACTCAATTCCAATATCGGCTGATTGGTTGGTGATACATGCATGTTGTGCAGATCTCGACTCCGCCTCTACAGCAGTACCTGCACAGAATGCACGCATCAGACGCATCACGTGGTTACGCTCACATGCACCAATCAAGCAGCTAATAGGATATGATAAAAGAATAGACTGCGCAAAATATTTCGCACGGAGAATTCTGCTGCAAAACGTGTTGATAAAGTTGGCGCACCATTTCAACGCCTCCTTGTACGGAGCAATGTGGACAATCAAACTGGAACGAATGATCAGCCTGTCCGGCACTTCAAGCAACAGTTCATTCTCGCGCGTGTAGTCAGCCACTGTCAAACCCCAGCTGCTATCTGAAATAACAGGCAATGAAAAACATTCATTCTTCTTTGTTCAAACATTATTTTTGACTGCTTATCAACAAAACCATCAAAAGAATCATCAACAACAAAAGGCTATGCAAAGTCGCAATTCCAACACCCGCATACCGACAAATTTTCAATCATGTAAGAATCATGATACCTGCAAATCTTCGTTAGTTGAGAAAAATGACGAAATGGTTCAACGAAAAAATAGGAATTGTTGAAACCACAAGTTTTAAAAACTTGAGCGATAGTGATCGTTCTTTTCTCCGCCGTTTTATGTGAATGTAAGTGTTACTTCGTGCCAGTGTTTCATCAGATTGGAACGGAACACAGACAAACCAAATGCTGGATGGCGACAGAAACTGCACACGAACACACAACATCCAACCGATGATTTCGATTCAAAAGCACAACCTGCATGATAGGACGGTCGCAGTCGCGAACAATCGACGTGCTGACCGGACAACCAACTGACGAGCGCTGCAATCTTTTTAGTGTCGCCCATGTATCACCAAAAACAACGCTGAAAAAATGAATGGTAAAATTGAACATGGGTGCAACTGAACATTCCACAACTGGAGAATCACATCAAACGTGCACACCGAGCACCGACCTAATTCTTGCGTCGGTCAAGACTAGTCTTCCGTTCTATTTGTTAGCAAAACTTTGAAGAGGTACCACCACTGAAGAATAATGGTCCCCGCTGTAGCCCCAGCCTCTCTATTGCTTGTATTTACGTGGAAAACATTGTCAGTGTATTTTCATGCAGTTATCTCTGCAGATAAAGACCTTTGATCAATGTCGATACGTCCAGTCTCCAGTGCAATCAAATTCTTGTTCATTATCTGCTGTTCGAAATGAATCAACACAGTTCGAATGATTCAATGAATAATTGTAATTCAAAAAGGAACACGTTAAACCCCACATATCATACTTGCTGGGCATTTTAAAACATTTAAATATGATGAACACATGTAACATGCACGACTTAAGGGGGATTTAGCAATTAGTTTTTTGTGCGTACGCACGGACACGACACTTAAAAAATGGCCACGCGATTTAGAAATCATGTCGTGTGTGCTATCATAATGCATTACAGACACAATTGGTTTCGGCACGGGATTTTGAACGACGTCTGTGCGTACGGACAAAAAACTAAATGGTGTTTTCGCCTTTAGTGTTATGTTACACTCGTAAACCATTCACAAAGACACGAGAAGGGAAAACAACCAAATCATACATAAAATTGTCAAAAATGAAAGAAAATGGTTTCTGAAAAAAATTAGCCAAATTTAGAACTGCCGACTTTAAAGCACAAACGATGATTTGGTGTTGGACCAACAATTTCATGTCTTCGAAAATAACCGGATTTCATGTCAAAAATTTCAGATTGTCAGGCGGCTGCGAAATAGTAAAAACTAGCTTCAACTTCAACTTTGCCGCTGTGCTGTGCTAAAAATATTCAAATGAGATAGATTTGATTTTTGTAGGAAGGGAGACACCTCCTGCAACAGACAACTATCCATATCGCCGTATGCGGTGTGGTCTATGAAATGGTAAATTCTGGGACTCGTTCAGCTAACCTTTGCTTCAGAAAGTGACGCTCATTGACGTGTATTTGCAGCAACCTCTGACTGTTTTTTGTTTTTCTGTGTGACGACGACGAATCTAATGGCACTAAAACCTCCAGCACACAAAAGAACCGTTCCGATTACAATGAACGGTCGCGAACTGCCCGTGAATTTTTTGAATGGGATGCGTTCAGCGTGACGTTCTTTCCAACTGCAAATCTTACTTAACTGCATCGTTGAGTTTCACCATCTGCAAAAAACACACTTTCCAGACATCACAAAAGAACATTTTTTGATAACTGATTGATAACTGACAAAACCATGCCAAGGGTTAAGGGGTTTAAAAAATTTTTTTATATTTTTTTCGTTTTTTTTTAATTTGGATTTTTTTCTGAACTTAAAAAATTTGAAAAATTTTTCTTCTACTTTGCTCTGAAAATTCGATTTATGGCATAATTTTTTGAAAGTTCAAACCAAATTTTCTTCCCAACTTCTTTGTGTGCTTAGGTAAATGTCATTATTTGGTCATTTTGACCGACGTACTCCATGTTTTTCGATTTGGATGACTTCTAGAGTCAATTTTTAGCGTTGAAATGACTTAACTGAATTGAAATATCGTTTCAGAAATCGTTTTCTTGCAACTTAGAACATGTTTTTCAGTCGGTAGGCCTAGGGTTAAGGAAAAATAATTCGGATTTTTTTAAATTAAAAAAATTAAAATTTTTTTTTACAAGTTAGGTTTGTTCGAAGCGTCTCGTCGAGCTGAGTTCAGCTAGACTATTTTCACAACGATCCGGAAAACTATAAGAGCGAAAATCGTGTTTTATTGAAATTATGTCCATTTCATAGAGGGAAAGTTGCATTTTCAACAGTAAAACAGGACAATTTTTGACGTGTACTTGAATATTGAACCGTTCTCAGTTGTTCCTCTTTAGAAAATTACCAAAATTTGACTGTGTTCAAAAATTCCTGTTTGCTGTTGCTAAGTCGGCAACCCCTGTCGACCCGGTCGCCCCCCCCCAAGACACTTTCAGCAGGTTCGTTTAACCAGCTATGCTATCTGCCACATGGCGAGAGCCCACTCTTCAAATCATCGTATCGAAAACACGTACCATGATTTCGCGATCACGTTGTGGGCAACTGACAGACGCATGTTTAACACGTTAGTTTGGCTTAGCACGCAAGTTTTATGTGGCCATGTTGTCGGGCATCTGAAAAACGGTCGTGTGATGTGGTATTGACCAACACCTCCGCTCCAATTGTTTAACAATATATCGCACAACTCCATTGTAGACCAATAACATACGCCAATCAACAGGATATCATGTTCATCTCATGGCCTACTGACTGAAAAACATGTTCTAAGTTGCAACAAAACGATTTCTG
The DNA here is from genome assembly GCA_030248135.1 of Theristus sp. LFF4_11. NCBI lineage: Eukaryota > Metazoa > Nematoda > Chromadorea > Monhysterida > Xyalidae > Theristus > Theristus sp. LFF4_11. Next base: position 48,915 of record JASANC010001870.1, on the reverse strand, counting down.
AAACGATATTTCAATTCAGTTAAGTCATTTCAACGCTAAAAATTGACCCTAGAAGTCATCCAAATCAAAAACATGGAGTACGTCGGTCAAAATGACCAAATAATAGCTTGTACCTGAGCACACAAAGAAGTTGGGAAAAAAATTTGGTTTGAACTTTCAAAAAATTATGCCATAAATCGAGTTTTCAGAACAAAGTAGAAAAAAAAATTTCTATTTTTTTTCAAGTTCAAATTTTTTTAAATTTGAAAAAAATCCGGATTTTTACAACAAGATCTCATAGTTTGACCAACCGACTGAAAAACATGTTTTACTTTTTTCTAAATTTACCAATTTTTTACTAAATTTTCTTTTTAGTGAGCTACTGAACCCAGCATCGCATCGTTTCTAAATATGCCGCAGAAGGTGCCTCAAATTGGCGGCTACGCGTTGTTTGCACGTGAACAAGTGAAACCATACTTGGAGCGATCTGAAGGGCGTTCGTTCAGCATGCCAGAAATCATTGACAGGGCATCATCATTTTGGGAGGTTTGTTCGCTCATTTTCCGTAATTTTATTTAATCTTGAATTTTGTACGTTTGAAAGATAGCGTGTATTCCTCTCGGCTTGTTTCCACTTTTTCATAATTTGATGGTTTCTGCTGAAATCTTTACACAAGGAATGGTAATGCATGTTTCTTCATCGCCTGTCGTTGTGGTATGGATTTTTAGTTGACACTGTTCGTCAAATATGTGAACCAGCAAAATGTTGAGATTGTAAAAAAGTTCAATTGGAAAAACGGCCGACGGGTAAAGAAATAAACAATCGTGAAAAAAGTCATTGAGTAATTAAGGCAGAATGAATTCAGAAAGTGCAACATCAAATTCGAACTGTGCGATGAAATCCGACGACGTGAAAGTGTGCTTTATTTACAGTCGAACTCTAAATTATAGGGAATCAGCTGATTGGTTGGTGGTCACATGGTGCATGCTTCTATAAAGGAAATGCTGTGGGGACGCGGAGTTTGGTTTGCATAGAATGTATGCATCACGATCACCATCACCAACCAATCAGCTGATTCCCTATATTTTAGAGTTCGACTGTATTGAATCGATAATTCATGGGATTGCATGCACCTTTTCGGACTTTGTTGCGCGAAATATCGTCGGTCGTTTTTCCCCTTCGCACATGTTTGCACGTAATTTGAATTCGAGAGTAAAAAAATTCAAATTTTAAAACGACAGGAATTGTCGGAGGAAGAAAGGAAAGCATGGAAAGATAAGTCGAAGCAGTTTCGTCGGACCGACGAATGGATAGAGGAAAAGAAGAAGACACGCGAACGCTACATCGCCCAAAAAGAGCAGCAGCCGCCGTCGGTGGGCAAAGTCGGCAAAAAGAAGTCAGACCGGCGGCCTGCGATTGTCGCCGAGGAAGCAGACAATCGATCTGCAGTTGTTTGTGACCTCGTTCATTTGTTTATACCGAAAACAGCGTCTGTAAAAAACGTGCCTGGTTACCAACGAAAGCACGCAGGGTGATTAGTGCTTGAACTGTCGCCCCATCTCTTTGCTGTACGATTTATCGTCATTTTTGTTGCAGTACTATGATGAGACGGACATCGAGGCGTTCATGTTGAAACGAGAGCGTGATCAAAGGGACATTGACGGTGACCTCACATGGAACGGGCCACCTGGCAATAAACTCAAAGGTACAATCTGTGCGCTGATGCATCTGCATGCTATTGCGATGAGAACAACATTGCTCCCGGGTTTGTATAAAACAAACAACACTGCACATCAATTGCAGATCGAATGCAATACGTGTTGGATCGATCGTTCTACGTTCTGTCGGTGGCGGCCTACGTTGAATACGAACGTGACTATTGGCCTGCTGAATTCTCGCTGGTGCAGTTCAGTCTGAGAAGAGGCATCGAAGAAGTGAAAACGTGGATGCTCGCACACCCGTTCGCTGACTGCTGGGTCAACCAACAACTCTATGCTGCTGCGCTCAGAAATGGTGTGCTGTTCTGTAATCGGCTGGTTTTTTTTGTTTCTAACAATCAGTTCCCTCTCACAGTCGAGTCAAAACCAACGGACTCACTGTGCTGCTGGTCACACAACCGGTCCGCTGCATTCAAACAATTTTGTGCCACGTGACTTGAAGTTGAGCGACCCGAACGTAACATTCTTTTTCCGCCCATTTCAGAGGCTCATCTGAAAATTCCGATTGACCAAACGCCAAACGTGGTGAAGAGACTCGGTCTGTACACGAACGACAAACGTTTGCTGCGGCACATCGAGCATCAGACGGCGTCCGACAAGCAGATCTTTGTGCGTGGCGCCGACTACAACGCCGTGCAGGGCGCGTTGCGCTACTTGAAGGAGTCCTGTGCCAGGAACAACGATGGTCAGCAGTCGCGAATGACAGCTCAAATCAGTGACCATTCACGTTTTTTGCCACCTCCACTTAGCATCACCGTTGTGCAGACTTCTCGAATCGTCTTGACACGGATCGCATTGTGTGTGCCGAGGATTTGTGTGTGTCGCTGGCGAAGTACGTGAACGAGCCGATCACCATGGCAGACATTGACGAACGACTGGCGCTCGATCAATGGAACACGTACGACAGCTCAAAGGAGACCTACTGCGAGTACCATTGGCAGCACCGCCCGTGCACGTGTGCCGAGGCAAACGCTAAGAAGCTGCTGTTCGTTACCGGCATTCTTTGATTGACGTTGAGAATGATAATCTAGACGCCCGTTTATACCTGACGTATGCGCATTCGGCACGGCACGTCACGTCACTTTAGGTCCCGTGTTATTGCATACTACCATACACCTGACGTACGACGACGTACGACTGCATACGTCAGGCATAAACGGACCTTGACTGTCACAGCCCTACTCTGATGACAACGTCACAGAACTGTAAATCATTAGCAATCCGCTAATTTCTGATTGGCTGCCCGTGAATTGGCTGCAACCAGCTCGATGCAGCCAATCAGCATGTTAGATTCAAGTGCCAGAAATTGCACAAATTGCATATGTGTACAATTTGGTCCGGAGATGACGTGATGACTAACGTTCTTCTCAGGTACGGCATTTTCGACATCACAGCGGAACGCTTCAATTACGAGCTGGGCGAGTGCCACCACCCGCTTGATGCGCAGCCGTCAGCGATGTGCGTCCAGGCGCCCCCGTTGTTCGGTGAGTATGGGCAGCGCAACACAAACGCACGCAGTCACGGTGGGGCGCAGTGGTTGCACTCACAATGAGTGGCTGTTTGCTGCTGAATGCGCATGTCACTCAAGCAACATGGTCGTGATGTTCACAGGCTCGTTTGGCAGTGCGACTGCGAGTGAACGAGTGCAAGCAGACGCAGCGATCTGTGCGAGTGCACTGCCAACAACAACAGCGTCGTCGTCGTCCATCATTGCTGCCTATGAGCAGCTGGAGGCTGACGCTGCCGACATACCGGTGCTCGAGCAGTTCACTGGCAGACAACACAATCAACACGTCTGTAACGCTCACCATTGCTCTCCGGCAATTTTTCGTTCGTTTTTTTATATTGTTTGACAACCGCATTCATACAAATGTATTCTGTTGCAGCCGTGCAACGTCGTGAACGGCGTCAGCAGCAGCAACGTTGGCGTGCAAAGGCAAACGTATTCGTACGCACAGCAGTCGCCGTGTGACCATGCGTTCGGCGGCCACTTGCCGAGGTACGGTGCACCGTTTCGGTTGTGTGCGTTGAGTGAGTGCATGTTGCCGTTGATCACCGTATTCGCGAGTGACTGCGAGTGCACAGGAACACGCCGTGCGTTTCAGCAACTCCACTGCGGCAGATGCCTCCGTCGACCTGGTCAGTTTCGACGAGCCACCGCTGCTGGCGGAGCGTGTGCGCCCGCCAACGATGCCCGTCACCAGTGTGCACGAACAAACCACCGATCGTTCGTGGGCCGCCTGTCTCGAGGATGAACTCGATGAGCTGACGCTCGAGCAGCAGCTGGCAGATCTGCATTTAGCTGCTGATGACAGTTACACTGGTGCATTCGGTGCTGGCGCTGGACACGGGCTGCCTCTAGATCATACGCAGCTCGCACAGCCAGGCACTATGACGCCCCCCTGTGCGCCTGCCACTGAGGGCCAGCTGCAAAATGAAACTCGTGAGCAAAATGTGTACACACGCCATGTGTCGCATCGAAATGACGTCAGTTGTTTTGTAAAGGCCAGTTTTCATGCAAGGCTCCATCCAGTCTAAAAACCTGGGTTGCCGTGCTTGAAAGCGCATGCTTCTGAGCACATGACGTCATTTACGTGCGACACGTTCGAATACGTGTGCTATACGTCGGTGCAGTTGGCAGTGCTTATGTAACGGCGCTTTATTACAGATCCATCTGCAACGTTGCAATTCGCCAGCGCCCCACCGCTTGTGCGACCGGGTGTTGGCTTATCGTTGAACATGGGTATGACCTATTTTTTTAAACGTGTCCCACTGAAATGACGTCATGTGCTGCGAAACATGCGCTTGTCCTTCACAGCAAACCAGACTTTCCGTTTAGCCGATTTCTTCCCTAAACAAATGGTGAATGTCGAATCAGTCACACCAAACTTAAATTTTAGTGTCTGTACTTTGACAAACGGGCGTTTTTAAAGCAAATGACGTCATTTTAGTCCGGACACGTTTGAATATATCCACAATACAGTGATTTGTTGTCTGTTTTGTTGCGGGAAACCAGCAAACGATTTGCGCATTTCAGGTGCACCTCCGTTGTCTGCCTTTCATGCACCATCACCACCCACAGCGGCAGCACCCTCACGACCAAAGCCGACGAAACTGCGTTCGTTGTTTTCATTGTTTCCATTTTGTAACCTCCAGTTTGTCGACACAATCGTTGCTGGCACCAAGATTGCAAATGACCTTGCAGCGAGTGTTGCCCGATCAATGGCACACAAACACAAGAGCAAGCCAGCAGCAGCGGCCTCCAGCAGCACATCGTCTGCGACGGCAAGCCACTCTGCTCAGCAAACACAGCATTGTTAGATTTCTGGTTTTCTTCTGAATAAACTCGCTGGGACACGCACACTACGACTTTGCTTTCTTTCAGTGTCTGCCAGTGCCAGTCAGAGCAAGAAGCTTGGCTTTGGTCGTGGCATGAATATTCGCCGTTGAATTTTTATTGAACGTTCGTTCGTACGTTTGGGCCACTTGGGGTGATTTTCAAAAACCAAAAACACTGTGCGCGAAAATGCTGCAGAAATACAAGTCCACGCATTTGGAATTTTAATGTTTATTGTTTCGTGTTTTTAAGATAAACAATGGTGAGTGAACAAAGAATATGGATTATCACGAAGATTCAGTTTTTTTGAAATTTTTATTGTCTATTGTTGTTGTTGGCCTTAAAAATGTGCAGTCGATCCAAAATAGTCACGTTTAGAAACTATGTTCATTTTCACAACGTTTTCAAGACTGACCATTCGTTTTTTGTTCAAGCATCTTGATTTCTTGTGTATGAAAGCCTTTGATCATGTTTGAGCAGGAACGACACCGTTTCTTTGCACGTTGCATTCAATATGCAAAGCTGAAAATTTTTAAAGGGCAGTGAATGAACACCATGAATTTCGTCGTTCAGTTCAAGGGCATCAGTGGTGTTCACGCGGCGTGTTGCAGCGCAGCAATCGTGCGTTGCACAGATGCGGCTCGTCTGTCAGCGTCGTCGCGTGGATCAACACGAGACAACACCGGACACTCGCTTTCGCTGTACAATTGTAACGCCTGCACACACGAAATACATCACTGCAGCACTTTATTTCGTACATTTTCTAGCCGAGTTAGTGCAGTGTTTAAAAGAAGACTAGCTATGACAACGCTGGCCGATCTTGTCACTGAGATGCAGTCAAGCCCAACGGTCATCTTTGTTTTCGAGTAGAATTGTCAGCTGTAAACAACGGACTCGCGGCATGAGCGCCTGCAAGCGCTCTGCTCGATCGCCATGGTTCGGATGAGTGGACAGCAGATCCGGTGGTTCCTTGTCGCCTTGCGTAACATTGGCCTTTGTTGATTGGTCACGCCAGAAGCTGTACGCCTCGCGCACGTCCAGGCACGCCTGAGCACTGATTTCATCTCCAAACAACCTCTGCAATCATTTCAACCGTGTGCGTCAAGCACCAACCCGCGCAGCCATCATGAGACCAATTTTGTCTGCCTCCATTTCCATCGTGCGACTGCGCGGCAAACTGAGCAGAATCTGCAATGACGCACGCTGACGGCTGGTTGCAATCACGAGCAGCACCAAATGTCACCCACCTGCATGACACGATCAGAGAACCAAGCGGACACAATCGCCAGCCCGTCGCCTGGCAAGAACAGCCAAATGGCCGCCATCACAGTGAGCACGAGTTTGTCGAATAACCGTGCCCAACTGAGTGTTTCTAGCTGGAAAGCATGTTCAAAACAGTTTTGCTTTTTGTGATGGGATGTTTATTTTTCAAATTTCAACCAAACGCACGCCATGCTCCAGCAGTGTGTGTGCCATTTCATGTGCCAAAAGATGTCCCAGCTGATGAACGTTCGCGGTTGAATTGAGCAACCCGGTGAACACAAAGATTTCACCGCTCTGAAAGTAACCGAGATTAGAGATCAAAGGCTTGAAATTTTAGGTTCCTGCAAATAAGCCAGTGGTCAGTTTGCTGAATGGCTGGTGCTGTGTATGCACTGCAATCAGTGAGCAAACAGGGTTCACAACAAAGCAGCATCAGGGTAGCCAGTAGCAATGCACTGTCCACCAACCGGCGTCACAAACGCATTGGCCGTTGCATCATCGATCACGTGCACATTCCAACTGTACGTGTCGATGTCAGCGATCGAGCCACGGTTGCCATCCAGAATCTTGCGCACAAGTCTGGACACCAGCTTATGCGCTGCGTGCGTGGCCGGTAGAAGCTGACGTTCGTGCAGCAGCAGTTGCTGCAGCAAATCGACAGTGGCTCAGCAAGATGGCTCGAGCGCAAATGAATCACAGTTGCTGAGATTCATTGCCAAAGTGCGAGTACGAAGACAATGCGCTCTGTGACGACAACAGTGATGCTGCACAGTCGCAACTAGCACACCGCAGCGAGCGTGACTGTTTGTGCATGTGCAACACCACTGTGCCTGCAGAGGCGCTGACCGACCGTGTCATTCGTGAACTGTGCGACCGAGTGCATCTGTGCCCTGGTGAGTGTCACGCAGCGCAGTCTGCCTGTCAACGGCGCACGCTGCAGATGGCTCACGTAGTACACGACGACGCAGCCGACGGCGCCCGCACCGACGTACACCAGTTTAGAGCGGTGCTCTCGAAAGCGATCGTAGTGGCCGCGCTGCTTGTCCGCTGACAACGACAGGTACCACCGGCGGAACCCGCTGCAATTCATGTGTCAATTCATTCAGGAAACTCTTGCTAAGCTCACAGAAAATTTACTGAAGAAATGAGTTTTTTGACAATGGATGTCACCACACCATTATCAAAAAAAACTTGCTTCAGTTTTATGATGCGATTGTGAGCCCAGCCGAGCTTGCTGGTTTGAAACTTACTTTTTGTGTACTTCCTTCCCACCTAACGTCCCGAATAAAAAGAACAGAATTAAGCTGCAGATTGGTGGACCGCCGCAGTTCCACCCAGGGTGTTTCCTTTTTTTGACTATTTTTCCCCATAGAGGCCGTTTTTAGCGTGCGGAGTAAACCGTATAAAAAATAAATTTCATATTTGGACTCAGCGACCTCGATTTGTATTTGTAACAGGATTTCAAGTTCCTTGTGACGCGTTTTTTTCATTTAAAATTAATTTTTAAGGAAATTTCCCTCCTCATCCCCATGGCATACGCGTTTAGGGCACAGTAAAAACGTCGGCCAAAATTCTAAATAAGATTTTTGAACTCAGCGTACCCGAAAACCTCTTTTCCTCACGCTTGCAGTACCTAAGGTTGTCCCAAAAAATTGGGGGTTGGGAGGAAGTACCCTGGTTCCAACCAGTCCCTGGTTCCGACCAGTTCACGAGCTGTGAGCTGTGCTACGCACCTTTATGAGGGTCACGTACCGTCCTGCAATGGGCAACACCAAATATTGCACAATCTTTCGGCCAAACGTGCTGATTATGACCCACGGCAGAGGCGCACGGTGACGAGCGGATATACTGAACTGACGCTGCCGAATGCCAGTGGACTGCGCCAGAAATCGGTTTCTGTTGTGAGCGCAAGCAAATGCGCCACTGTGGACGGCACGCACACAACACTGCGCAATGGCTGCACCCGTACAAAATCGGCCACGCGAAAACATGACCGTTGGTAGCTGCTCTGCCAGGTGCTGTTGGTGTGCGACCCATTGAGAATGTTCACGGCATTATGTGCACCATACCCGCGCGACGGTGTGTGGGGTACCGATGTGTGCAGCCCTCAAACCGGCGTGCAGCACGCAAGAACAAACTTTGCGAGCTTTGCTTCATTACACCGGCTGCCTTGCAAATCGTGCACAGCCCCAAATTGGTGCACAGCAGTCAAAATAGTTCACAGCCCTTAAACCGGTGTCGCCAAAATGCCAACGCAAAAATCTCTCGCTGGCTGCACACCGGTTTTGAGGGCTGCGCATATTGGCACCCCACACCGTCGCACGGGTATGGTGTGCACGTATTTCTGACAGAACACGTCAGAGCGGACAAGAATCCACATCATTCATAATTGACGCAACTTGTGGCAATAATGGCATGTCATTTAGTCATTTGTTTCATTCATGGCCAGAAACAACCGCTGAGATCACAATGTGTCAACACGAAGTCTTGTAACAAGTTGACGTGAAGCAATGAATACAGAACGTTTGCAATGGACCATGAAACAGAACGTGGTGGTCACATGTGGTCACACTTGGCAGTATTGCTGAAGCAACAGGCGCGCCATGGGCGTGTTGCCGCTGGCACGGTAGATCAACGCGAGATTGTAGGCGGCAGACGGACGCAGGTCGTACATCGCCGAGCGATCGTGTCTCGCTTGCAGCTCGCCGGTGAACTTGTCGCGGACGAACAAACGCTTGCACGGCTGAGCAGCATGTGGCAGAGTGCAGAGTTGCTGTGGTGTGCAACGATGAAACCAGCTGACAGACGCATCACAGCACACGACTCACCCGGAGACTGAGCACTTTCTGGTAGCAGTGCACGGCAGCGTGCAGCAGCTTCATCTGGTGCACTGCGCGCGCGAGGTTGTAGCACGTCTCCTGGCAGCTGCCGCGCAGTTCTTCGTAACGGGCCAGCAGTGCAAGACCCTGATCAAGGACGCCCCTGATCACGTTTGCTTTTCCAAAAATTGAAAACTGTATTTGAATTTGAAATGGACAACCTGCAAGCAAACGTCGTGTCGTCGACCAACGTGCTTTTTCGACGCCAAGTGCACAAAAATCAAACCGGTTGCCAAGTTCAGATACGCGTCATCGGGGCGTTTCTCCAGAACGGTGAGATATTCAACTAAACTGCATAAAATACATTTGAAAAAACCACCTAGCCAACCACAAACGTTCATGGTGAACTACAAATGAAACTGGAGAAACAAATTTGAGCGTTCTGCTTTGAAAACGTGCCGAGAGCATGCTCGTAGGTGCCCGCGATCAGCGAGTTGTTGCCGCTCATAATGGACAGTGGAATTGACTCGGGATTCTTGGCGCATGACCGCAAAATGTACTTGTGGTACTTCACATCCTGACTGATGCAGAAGACCAGACCTGCCACGTGAGTGAAAATTGTATTGATCTTCATCTCCATGAACATTACAAAAGCGGGCGAAATTTCGTTGCGAACGAACTGCACACACACCGAATCCATTCCATATTGCCGTGTTGCGTTGTGCGATGGCGTGTTTCTCTTGCTGTGCAATTTTCGTGCGCAAGAACTCGAAAGCGACATTGCCATGGCGAGCGTAGCACGCTGCCATGTACAGCAGCGCATCGAACGTCTTTGCACGTCCACTGGTGATCAGCAGCGGCGTGGCATACGCGAACGCGCACACGTGCAACATTTGCTCGTAGTTGCCGCGCGAAAAGTGAACCTCGCATAGCTGCATTCGAAATGACACTCATGATTGTGAAGGAGAATGTGGAGGTGAAGGTTGTGGTGATTTATTACAACAAACAACTGAATGCGTCGGCGTCACGTTCGTACTACTGTCTAATTTAGCAGCACATCAACATCAATTCACAGCAATAATTATCAATTTCTTAGATTCTGAGACTGAATGCGTGTACAGACGTAGAAAGGAAACTAGTTTCAATCTTTATTTGGCAATTCAAAGTCGCCAAAGTAACTCGGCCGTATTTAGGGGACTCGGATCACTTTACCAATTTTGAATTCCGCCGTCATGCATGAAACTGTTTACCCATGTGTGCGGGCATTGAGTCTCGGGTAGGGACCAAAATAAAAGATCATACACAATCATAGAGCAAGCGTGCTGGTGCATTCAACAGCGATTGCTTCAACGGTTATTGCCAACCGATCGGTCAAGCCTGGCACACACCTTGAAGCAGAAGTCGTGCACGTTGTTCGCATCGAGCGTCCGTGGCGCGTCAGCATTCACGCGCAGCACGGCACGTTTGATGAAACGCTCCAGTGGGCTGCCTTTCGTTGCGATCGCAGTCGCCTGCGCCACGCCACGCCCGTACAGTGTTGCACAAGCTGACAGCAAAACACGCAGTCGTCACAATCGCAAGCCAATAGTAAACATATCTGCAACACGACCAACTCGCGAGTCTACGTTTCTCGTTGATCGATATGTTCAGTGTGTCGTTGAAGTATGGCGCCAACAAACGACTGCAAACTGGCACAAACTTCTCCCAGTCGCCACGTTCGTACAGCACAAGTGCTTGTTGTCTCAGAAGTCGTTCGTCCTGTGACAAATTATGTGTCAGCATCAGGCAATATACGTACACGGCGAACCATGGGGTACCGAGTGTTTGAAGAAAAAAACGGTTTTAATTCCCATACCAATCCTATTCCTCTTGTACCAGTTTGTTGAGTTACCAAAAAGCACTTTCTTGTTGCACAAAAACGTCCGCTAAACCAAACTTCGTGGTAAACGAAACGAAACGCAATTCACGACGTGACCACCAAAAACGAGTTCATGCATATGAACGAACGTGCGTGCCAGCGAGCGCCGCATCGTCGTCCTCAATCAACAACGTCGCCATCAGCTGTTCGCTCATGCCCAGCTGGCGTTGCAGCGTGGCCAGTTTGATGCGCGCGTCGACGGTGCCCGGCGCCAGCTGTATCACTTTCTCATACTCTGCGCACGCCTTCACCGGATCGTCGCTGTGTTCGTACATCAGCGCTCGGTGTCCGTGCGCTTCTGCCACCACCTGTGTACACCGTTTATCACATTCCTTTGGCTTCTGCAGCACAATGCGTTTGCAGATGTAGAACGTATACTAGTTTGATGCTTGATGCGACTATTTGATATTACCTGAGTCGCCCAAGTCGTATCTCAAAGACTCGGGTCACTTCTGCAAACTTGCAGAGCCGCGTCAAGCTAGAAACTGATTTCTTCACGCACGCAGGCGCAGAACTAGCGAAAAGGGAAACGCGCTCACATGCGCCGGCAACGCGTTGCAGCGGCTGCCAAAGTCAATGATAAACGACAGAATGACATCGAGAAGTTCGCTGTTCACTTTTTGCTGCACGCACGCCTCTGTGACGCTCAGCAGTTCACCGCCAATCTCAGCGATTGAATGCTCTTTCCGAAGTTGCTTAAACAATGCCTGAAATTGGACGTGTCATTCTTTTATCGTCCTAAACTTCGTGAAAGTAACACGGTTGCACGCCCAACCATTGCCAAATCGTATCGTCGTAGTTCCACCCAGCATAAAGCGAGCTGTATCTTTAATTCCACCGGAAATTCGGTGGGAAAATGGTAGATGGCAATGCTCTGTGGTGGAAAAGCGGCTCGATTCAGCTGTCTCGTCTGCGTGTCAGAGAACAGCTCCAGTGGTCGTTGGTCACGCTGATCACCAAAACAGATGATCTCAGGGGAGTATTTGAAAATCATCTGCAATTTTTAACTAGAATTGATTTATTTTAGAGGAATCCGAGTAAACAATTATCGTTGTCTGAGCACATCGAATGTACGATAGTGATAAACACATTTAATTAACAATCGTCTGGACGAGACATTGGTGATAATGCGTTATGCGTATCAAAATATAAGACTTCACGTAAGTCTCAAAAAGTGTGGGTTATTTTCGATGATTAAACATTGACGCTGCTACCGAACAACGGAGGAAACGCGAGTTTTGCATTTACCTGGGCTGCACGCAGAAACAGCTTCTGTTCGATGCAAGCGCCGACCAGTTGTATGATCTGTGGCCAGAGCACAACGTTCAGCTGTGTTGCACGCTGCAGTAGAAGCTCGAGACATTCAATCGCCCGTGGCGTAGACTCAGCGATGAAACACTCCTGTAACACGAATATCAAAGTTGTGTGTAATTTGGTGTTTCGCTAGTCAGTGATCAATTGCTCAACTGAGAGCAAACCAACTTCATACTCGACAAAATTGTTCTTTTCAAAAAAAATCTAACTGCAAGCACTGTGTTACACAACAAATTATCGGAACGGAATCGGAGTGATTTTTTTAGCGTTGGTGATTTTTTCAAAGTCATTAAAACTAGGGGATTAAATGGAACCTTCAATAAGATACTTGGTATGAGTGGTCGAAGCAATGAACCATGCAATTATCAATTATCCGTTAAATAAAAATAGTCCGGATTCTATTCAAATGCGTCAGCTAATTGCGTTGTTTTTACACCCTAAGCAACTTGCAGTCTCGAGCTGAAGCAATTTCAGCATGAAACTGTAGCTGTCAGTCTACTTTCTGTCAATCATTCATTCTCGGTGCTACAACGGGTTTTAATGGATATTTATCGTGTCATGAGTGAAGCTGTGCTTGCTAAACAAAGCATATGTTCGTTTCTGGTAGTTTACTCACTCATGGCAAATTGATTAAATTCCGTGGAACTGCACATGTTTCTCGCCCACAGCGTTTGTAAACAATAAAACATCAATTTTCGGCTGTTTTTATTGCAATACCGGTGCTTCATAATAATGCTACCTATAAATATTAATTAACAACTTATAACAATGAGGGAATAAATTCTCGACTGATTTCCACTTCCATCTGATCGTTCATGCGTTCAGCCGCTCATTATTGAAAAGTTCAGCGCGAAAAACTCATACTTTTTTAGTGGCCTCAGCAGTTTATTAAAACAGATCTGATATTGCCAGTATCGATTTAGCGTTCTTGTAAGTTAAGCTATTTGGGCACATTTTTATTAGTTTCACACGTGTCAGCACTGCATAAACTATAAATGTGCTCAGCACTGCCACAGTGAGCGCTAGGAATTATATATCGAAAAAAAATTTTTGTCAGTAAAATGGCAACACATGTTTTATCAGTGCTGAAAATTTCAGCTCATAATATTAAAACACTGTGACAGCCAGTGACAGCAGTTTAAAAATGGAACCTTTTTTTTGGCCCACCCTGTATATGTCAAAAAAATCTGAATCATGTTGAGTTATGAAACGAATGAACGAACGAAAAGTAGGCGATGTTTTTAGCCAGGGCTAACCAGAAAAGCGTACAGAACGCCGTCGAGTACGGCGTCAATCGAGTTTTTCTGTCATTGAGTACCCGATACACCTTTCGGCGGGGCTCGATCCCCGAACGCACAGACAAGAGTCTAACGACAATTCGATTTGCGCATAGCACCGACCCGGATCCAAATACATGAACAATTTGGTTGGATTTGAATACGTTCTTAAGTGATTTTTTAACAGATTTTGCTTGCAATGAGTCGTAGCAGGTTCCTAATCCTAAACCTAATAATCCTAATCATAAGCCAAGTCTTTTTGGTAAGGTGAAAATGATCCAATTTAGTTTTTTAGCATTTTTTCTTTTCTGTGTTACATAGGAGAAGCACCGGAACTGCAGATGCAGTTACTTTTAATAATGATGCATCACGATTTGATTGTGGCACGCAAATTTCTGTGAAACTAGATTTTTTATCACAGAAAAACGGGCTCTGGTCGGCCAATCTCGTCACCATCAGCAGAAAATCAGCAATCGTTCTTTTGGAAAAAAAACAATTCACAGCAGAAAGCTGGAAACAACTCCTTTAGCGCTGAGAGCTGGACGTACCTAAATGCACTTGAGCAATTTTAATGTTGTGTTACAATAGCTCTGCACATTATTGTTTAACCCAACCAAATGAATTGCATCATTTATTCTCATCTGGTTTCATGCCAAAATGATCATTCAGTATTTGCATTCTAAGAAAATAGAAAAAAAACTAATTGTTCATGGCGCCACCCACCGATGTTGCAGCTGCCGACGGACACACACACGCTTGTTAAAGCGGAAACGCTTTTCTTGCGGCCGTCTTTATATTTCATGCATGCAGCGGCCATTATGATTCCGTTCGATCTAACGGTTATTGAACAAAATAATCGCCAGATACCGTAAAGTCTTGCATATAAGGTCTCCTTATATAAATTTGAAAATCAAAAATTTCTGAAAAAAGTGGAATTTCGTGTGACAACCTTATAAGTGGGAGGAGGTCTTATAAAGCGAACATTAGGAATTTCGGGCCTTATAGACGGGGTAGGATTTTGACCAAGTCAAAATTTTGAATTTTTTGGTTTCCCGCCGTGTGACACTCCGCCCACTTTTGGGTGGGGGTCTTATAAGTGGGAGGAACCTTATATGCAAGACTTTACGGTATATAGATAATCACAGCATTTACAATCTACTATGAATAGTGTGTTTATTGCTTGCTGACTGTATTGTTCAAGCCTGTAGAAAGACAGTCTTGCCTTATCAATAACTGATCAGAGCTAAAATTTTGACAGCCTGCTGCTAAACTTTGTGTTCTGCGGCTACGCTTTTTTGTTGTACTCTTAAAAGTTCACCACTAGCCTGCTCCTTCTATTTGTTATTGACTCATGCGTCAAGCGACATTGATTGCGAATTACGACATGATTAACCACAACATTGGCTCCAAAGTCATACAAACGCTGTTCTTCCTTTCATCTTTTTGCCACGCCGCCACACATTGGATAATGCACAACGAAGCCCATGAAAATACATGCCCAAATTGATCGCGACGCCACGTGATAAAGCGGCCGTTGACCCGTCAGAACCGTCACAAACACACGAACAGCACATGCACCCAAAAATGCGAAATTACTACACAATGCTTCACTGGTCCGTCAGTGACACCATCATAAGAACGCTACAATGGTTATACGCGACAATATAGCTGCTGTCCTATTAAAGGAGCTGCAAGGCGTGAAAGAGGAAGCACACGCATCTTCCCCATCAGACAGCGGAATGTAGCAACGCAATGCGTTTAACTTGCCAAATCCCGTACAGACAGATGCATCTCTATTTGGAGAGTCTTACAAAATAGCACTGCGGATGCCCATCGTGTGCCCATTAAACCAATTGACCGTTAGCGACACACTGTGGCACGATTTCGTTCCGTTGTGTTACATACGTACATTTTTTGTTAAATTTTCAAGCAACTTGGTACACATGCCCGTGACACACGCGCACCACCGCAGTGTAGCTTCCCAAGCCAAAGCTAAGGTCGGCCATCGTTGGCTTGTGTATTTTGAGCTTGCGCCTTGGCGGTAGCGGTTTCTAAATGTGGCTTTCACTGGTTGCCGCACTTTGCCTCATAAATGATGTTATTCCGCTCGGCCACAACGCATTTTCTGCCGCTGCATAAAGCGCAGGGTTTATTTATGTCGTGTTTACATTTGCTTGCCGCAATACTGTAATAGAATACGAGAATGGCAGCTGAAAATTGCAATCTAAGCTCAGTCAGGTTTTTGTTTTATCTTTGTTATCAAAGCAGACCACAGTTGTGCGCGACGCAATTCACTTTAATTGCACTGCACCAGATCACTGGTGCGACGGCGAAGCGCAAGCCGACGATGTCAGGTCACGATGCTACGTGCCCATGCAAATCGTCTTTGTCAAACGTGTAACCCGGTCGCGCCGTAATACGATATGCCACAAAAAAGGGTTGGTCGCAGCTTAATGATTGCTATATCATGTACCTGCAACTGCAACCCAACAAACGCACGAGCACAACGCACATTCGTTGCAATTGGTTGCCACTGTCGCAGCTCGTCACGCACGCAACAAAGCACGTACGTTAGTACAGTCCATCTGAAAAATATATGCAACATGACGCGAACATGACGTGATGCCCAACCAATCAGCGCTGAGAACACCTCATGATTAACCAATTAATCAGCGCTGAGAGTTGCGATGACCAACCAATCAGCTAGTTGCATATATATATTAGCGAGATTGACTGTATCTCGTAGTAGTTAAGGATCCCAAAAATAATAGTAATGCCACCGATGAAAGACGATCCCTTTGTTTTTAGGACCAAAACGTGCAGTTGAAATACTTGGTTGTAGAACAGACAGACACAATAGAATGAAAAACTCAGAAATTTCGTTATTCTCTGTATTCAATATTTGGTGTGGCGTTTTTTAACGCATCAAACAAGCAAAACGCAAAATACAACAGCAGATCCTTTCAATATTCAAGAAGAACAACCTATAACGCTGACATATTCATCAAAGCAATTGTTAGCTCAGCAGTGTTTGTGAACAACTTTATTTCCGCCGTTTAAATCTGATGGCGGATACCACAGGGAGGGAAGAGAAAGACTATCAAGTTATGCACGTATTGTCTTACACGCATATTTATTTATCAACGCCACTGTCTCTGTTATGGGCGAGCACGTTTGTTTCAACATTTCAGCGTTCTGAATATTCTGCATGCGCATATTCAATGTCTTGCACGCATCGCGTAGCGCCCATATCGCGAATCTAATCTGCTTCGCTCACTTCAGCTCAACCTTGTATTTAGTTTTTGTATGTTTTTTGTTTTATTTTTTGAGGACAAGCTTGGAATGAAAAAAAATATGAAAAAGCGAAGTCGAGAAAATATCGAAACCTTTGCAGGTGCGTGGAAAAATGGAAGACTATACCGATGAAATATTGAATGAAACTGACGTGTCGTTTAGCAACTTTACTGGATGTCGAGATGCGTTCCTATGCCGAAGCAACTGGATTGTGACAGATGAACCCGGTCATGGAGATGAACCGAGAAACGTCTGTGCATATAGTCCGTTACCGTTCATAGAACAGCAATACTATTTGGTAACTATTGGCGGTACCATGATTGGAATCACCGGCGTTGCCTTCAATATCATTCTCTTATGGCTCTTCGTCTTCAAAATCGGTATCCGTGTCACCGGTTGGTGAACACAGCAGTTTTGTTTAGCCAAGTCCTTCAATTTTGCCGCTGTGCATGACTGCTCAACGGCAAACATTTGCAGGCAACATTTACCTGGCCGTGCTCTGTGTGTTAGACATCGTGGTCGAGGTGTCT
Source organism: Theristus sp. LFF4_11 (assembly GCA_030248135.1). Taxonomy (NCBI): domain Eukaryota; kingdom Metazoa; phylum Nematoda; class Chromadorea; order Monhysterida; family Xyalidae; genus Theristus; species Theristus sp. LFF4_11. The sequence continues at coordinate 31,466 of JASANC010001870.1, read as the reverse complement.
TACTTGATGACATTTCCGATGGGCATTTACGCCGAGTACCACAGCAAACTGGCGCTGTACGCGCTGTGGCATCAGTGCATCAAGCTCGTGTTCACCGTGGCGCAGATCAGCATGACCGCTGCCTCCTATTTAATCGTGGCAGCCGCCGTTGAAAGATATTGGATCCGCTCGAGGGGCATTGCCGCAACGCACGAAACCATCGGCGTCGCACGTCGCACGGTGCTCATCATGCTGCCCTTCTTGTTCGCCTTCGTGCTCAAGGTACGCACATTTTCAATTGCTGACAGCCGGTGTGCGGCACACTAATCAGCGAAACGGCGTTGCGTCCAGGGAAGCGTGTTTATCGAGTTGAGCACCACTCACAATTCGGAGTGCCAAGGAATGCTGACCGAGTGGACCGTTAGCCAGTCCGAGATACTGATGCAACCGCCGGGAACAACCAACTACTACAAAGTGATCTGGACATTCTGGATACGCCAGATATTTCACACTATCGTGCCGTTCGTCACGCTACTCAGCATTGAACTGCGCCTTTGGTATCGCAGTCGCTTTCAGGGAGTTCGTACTTTGGTGCTAATAGCACGGCGACAACGTCAGTCAAGAATGGTCAGTGATGTAGTTCACACAAACTTTGTTTATGTTTACTTATTTGCGCATTTTCTCTGCGTGGCACACGGCTGCTTGACGTCAGCCATTACAAAGTTGCAGCTGACAAAAGCCAACCAAGCGGCGATTCGAATGCTGGTCGCAGTTGTCGTCACTTATTTGATCAGTCAGTCGTTCAACGTGGTGATCAGCGTATGGGAATTTATTGACATGGATTCGCTGAGAGGAGTCTATCACGGTAAGAAGTCATTTGACAACGAACAATTGGCACTAATCCATGCATGCACCGCAGTGGACAACGATTTTAGCTGGCGTAACCGGCAGTTGCTTGCAGGTGCGTTTTACACATTCTCCAGCGACGCAAGCAGCATGCTTGCTGTCGGCAACGGCGCCGTCCGCCTACCGATCTACTACGCAATCAACACGCAAATCCGTGAACACATGCGCAAAACGTTTCTCGGCAGTTTGCTGGTGAACTACTGCGCAACCTGTTCGCGACTGTTCCATAGTGGACGAAACAAATCCGTCACTGAAAACGACTCCAACGACTCCACAATGGACATTTACGCAGCGCTCGCCACCGGAAAACTGAACACAAGCTCGGGCGCTTATCGCGAGGAAAATGGTACGTTGGTCGTTACACAGTTTCCCGTCATGGTAGCGCACACTGCACAGAACGACGATAAATTTTCAAAGAGCTATGAGAACCCAAATTTGAAATCTGACGTTGAATGAGCACCAGAGTGTTAGACATGAAGAAGCACGATGCAAGAACGCGCACAAAGACAGGGTGCATTGTTCAGGCTATCGCAGCGTGCCAACCGATGAGAATAACGCGTACGACGATGGCTACCCGAACGAACAACAGCAAATCATTGAGCAGGTTCTGAATCGCTCGCGGTCACTGTCGCAGCACACGATGCAACGCACGGACACCAATCAGTCCATGTATCTCGTCACCACTGCCCTGTCGACCGTACGTGGCAGCACGTTGGCCGAATTCAGCGTCAAAACTGCCGTCGTTTAGGGTTGCCGCTTTTATGACTTCTCTAACATGCGATACATTGTGCCGTGTTCGTACTCTTGCAATCAACTGAAGGTGCCACTGACCAACCACTGTTTAGTATCAGTTATCGCTGAACTGTGATAAATAAATGTTAATGTTGCACCAGTCATTGATTTGCCTTTTACGGCAACCACGGCTATGCGCTTTTCACTTGAAAACATATCATTGCTATGACTCGAGTATCTTATTGTCTTTGACATTTTCAGTCACTCTAAAAAATAGAAATTAAAAATTGATCTTTTATACTTTGAACCAGCCAAACATTTTTCTTACCCTGCATGAAAGACAAAGCTAAACATTTAGAGCACCCTGTATTAGGTCTGGCATAGGAAATAAAACCGTTTAATTAAAAGACAAGGTTTTGTTTCCCAGTTTTTTCTTGCAAAAATAAAAAAAACCGATTTTTACCTTGAAATTTATGTGCTTTGTAGAACTGGATTTGTAAAATAAATATAAGATTCAATTCAGATGAAATTTCTTGAAGCTTTACATGTTAATTTCGACTTAGATTTTTAATTAGAGGGGGCCAACTTCTGGACACTTTTGGGTACAAGGAAAAATTGGGAAATAAAACGGTTTTAAAACTGAAATAAAACCGTTTTTCCTGGCCGTATGAAAAACGATTTTTTTACCAACTCTACCCTGCATTAAATCACAGCACCAGTTTCGTTCTCTTGAAAAACAGCCGTTTAAAAATTGATAAAACTCTGCTTTTGAGTTCAACTCAAATACCGGACCAACTTCAATCAAAGACTCGCAGTATGGCAGCATCCATTGCCAGGATAAAACGGGGCCAAGATTTGCGACCGCCTGCAGACGCGTGTCGAGCACTCGTGTCCTCAGCGCCATCGAGTGCAGCACCTCGATCTTCTTGTCGTAATACGCCATTTCCGTTGGATCCGCTCTGATCGCTGCAAAAACAACTTCTTTTGTCTGCTTGTCGCTCCACACAGCGGTCTAGTGTTCAGCGGCGGCGCTCGAAAAGTGCTGTTGTCAGATATTTTCAAAAGACGAAAAAGAACACACACACACTGCGAGGTAAGAAGAACATTTTTGTTTCCGGTCAACAACACAGTTAAAGAAACAGTCGTTGAGCACAAACAGACAGTAGAAACCTTTTGAGTAGCAAAGAATCGCTTCGCGCAGCTTCTCCCGCTGTTCACATTGCCCGCCCAGCTCGTACCACTTTTCTGCGGGCGTCGCCGGGTCCAAGTAAGCGGCAAACATCATAAACTCAAAACTTTTGTCTTCGTCGCCCAAGTCCTGCCAAATGTAGGCCAAGTGCTGGTACGGTTCAGGATTGCGTGGCGCTGTAAACCAAAAGCATAAATAGATATCAGTTCAAATTTAAACTAGGAATGTTTTGAAAAGGTAAGCGGTCATTTTTGTTCCACCATTTCAACCTGAACCCTAATTCAGCGAATCATCCGGTGATCGATATCCAAATTGCAAAACCTCGAACGGTATTCATTCACCCGAAACTATCGAAGCTCCGTTCCCGTTTTTCTTCAAACCACGCAAGCCCAATTAATATCAACCTTTTGCTTCGCTCGTTCTTGTTTGTTCTTGAAAAATGTTTATTTTCAAGAAACAACAATGCAATTGGCTGATAGTTTTTCTTAATCACAGTATTATTTTTTATTATTATAACATTTGCAGACGATCAGTGTTGAGCACAACAAGCTCGTGTCACGACCGCACCAAAGCGACGTCACCTTGTCTGATGACCTCATTGAGCATCACCACGGCCTCCTGCGTGTGCCCCTGCGCATGCCGCATGTTTGCCTGTCCCATCAAAGCGTTCAACTCCTCCGACAACGCAGTGCCCTTGCCAGCCGTGGCCGTGCGACGCCGATCCCTGCGCTGCGTCGCATCAGCCTGGTGAAACGAAACCGGTACAGCTTACAACCAGCGGAGAAGCATTGTTGCAAAAAACGCAATAAAATGTCTGGTAAACTGCCTCAATTCTGAACACATTCAGCAATGATGCAACCAACCGCCACGAGTTCGGGCTCGATGCTGCTGCTTGATGGCATTCTGAACTCGTTGAAATCATCGTCATCAACTGTTCGTTCGTCGTCGTCCATCTCTTCTGCGAAGCGATTTTAGATCTTGCTATTGTTCATTGACCTCACCATATATGCCACATGAAAAAGTACACTTTTGAACTAAACTCCTGCAAAAGAGCACACAAAGCAAGCGCAGTGCGTAGCATGCATTACCATCGCACGTTGTCTCGCCAGCATCGAAGTGCGCCTGTGCAGCGCGCTGTTCGTCCTCCTGACTCGACTCCATTGCCATTTGCCGCGACAACTCCAGCAGCTCACTGTACGGCATCTCCCCGAGTAAATACCGGTGGAAATGGGCGCATTGAGCCGGCACGGCACTGCTGACGCCGCTGTGTGATGCGGACGCTGTTGCAAACATGGAGGTCGCCGCCTGAGTCAGATTGCCCCCGAGCGGATCCACGGGCGTCAACGAGCTGAACGTGCTCGCGCCATTCTCCTCGTCTTCATCCTCAAACTCCTCCATCTCCTCATTGTCATCCATCAACAATTCGTCGTCCATGCTGACCAAATGTCTGCCCCAGAATCGTTTTTTCAACATACACGACAAACGCAAATGCACTGCAGATATCAGTAGACGTATTGCTTGCACAACAGTTCTCACTCGAACTAACAAACAATCCGACAGCCGGTTCTCCTGTCAAAATTTTATTGTTTTTTATCACGCTTTTTTTCGCTTCTAATGACCACAAAAACAAAAAACTGTCAAAAGAGACCATAGAAAACAAAACATCACACAACATGACGTTATTGGCAACATATGATACCACACAAAAGAAACGACAAAAAGAATCAAAAAGCACAAAAACAAACAAGCAAATCACACTCACACAAATCATCAGTAAAAAGTGTACATTCTGATCACATGGCTTCGGTCGGCTTTGATGTGCGCAATTTAGAATTATTTTAGAGAACAATATGAAAACCGCCAACGAAAACACAAAGCACTGTTCTCCCAGTTGACGTTGGAAAACGCGAAAGTAGAATCAGAAACAAAAACAGCCAACGCCAAAGCACGACAGTGAAAGCCACAAAAAACACTACAAACGTTTTTGAACATATCTCTGAGACCTCTGGCAATTTTATTTTTTTGATTTTTTTGAGAGAAAAAAAAATTGGAATTCGCGCTTGTGATCAGAAAAGGTGAAGTGCTTTAAAATTTCCGAAGGTCTCGTTCGAAAAAAAATGTGATAACATTACGACACCACCGAAACCACATGACAAAAGCAACAAAAACAAAAAATGCGTCGCTTGCTAAACACTCGAGAATAATGGAAATCAATCTTCTAAATTCAGTCTGTTAATGGAAAATCTCTGCATAAAGCTGTGTGTAAACAAAAAAAACCAAACCAAGAACGGATAATAGTAAAAAGCCACAATACGGTACAAAAGTACAACTCTTTGAGCGTGGGAGACAAATGTTTAAAAATACTTTTCCGTGACTTAAAACCATTTACTGCTTTGCAGGAAAATAAATGAAGATGCTCCCTGGTTCAGTTGTTGCTTAAAAATGGGGCTGCTACAAACCACTCTTACAGAAAAAACTATAAAAAGGCCTCTAACACGTCAAATGAACCCCAACACACCACGCGGGTCACCCAAACTGCAGGGAATGTTGACGTTCAAATCACGCAAAGACAGAAAACTTAACCACAAAAGACGAGAACCTGCAACAAATAAATAAACAAGTTCTGTACTCCGATCAAATTAACAAAAACGCTGAATTTGGGTGTATAACACACGCTAACAACGCCAAGTTTTTAATTGAAAAACTCCAAAAAATACCAAAACGAAAACAAAAAAAGAACCCCGTTGTTGATGAGTTAGTGGGATGGCAATGGTTTGCTTGTGACTGGTTGATTGGTTGACTTGCGCCTCTCTATAGCTCGTCCTTTGCTTTCGTGTCTTCCTTCTTGTCATCCTCTTCAGGTTCATCCTCCTCATCCTCCTCCTCGTCTTCTTCATCGTCCTTCTTTTTACTGTCTGAAAAATAAACCAGCCGACTTAGTTTTTTTTGAAATCATTTGAGAGCAAACCGAAAAGCATGCTACACTGCCACAAAGCGGCAACAACAAGCACTGCAGCAACAGTCGCGGCCGAATCAACCGCAGCACTTGCCTTCCTCCTCCTTGCGTTTCTTCTCCTCCTCCTCCATTTTCTTCCTTTCTTCCTCGTCCTGTGCCTCCTTCATTTTTTTCTCGCCCTCTTTTGTGGCACCCCACGTCTCCTCGGCAAACTTCTTCGCCTCTTCAGGGTCGTCCGTGATTAAAAAGTTGTCAAAGATCGTGCCTGATTTCACCTGAAACAACAAAGAAATAAAAAGAGAAACCGATTGGATTTATTGAGTTTCTGAGTAGGCGATTGGAGTTATTGAGTTTCAGTTGCAATTTCAAACAAATAAAAAAACGCGGCTGAGCTGCGGTTGCGCACCTGCCAGAGGTCGAGGCCGACAGCGCCAAAGTTGTCGAACTTGTAGAGCGCGTCGTCCGCAATGTACTCGGGGTTGTCGATCTCCGGATGCACCCAAACGCCCTTGTAATTGGTGTTCTTGATCTGTTTCGGCTTCCATTCACCCTTGTAGTCAGGGTTGTCGATCATCGGTGGCTCCCATTCGCCGTCCATCTCGTCGTCCCAGTCCTGTATGAAGAACTTGTGCTAATTTTGTGCATTTTTGCACGCCTATGCCCGTTTATGCAATGCAAAGTGCACAGCAAGCATTGTCTGCAACGCCTGTGCACGCCCAGCGAACCTCTGGTTTCTTCGCGTCCGGGTCTGGCACGTGCTCCGGCTTGTCCCAGTCCTCCGGCTTCGTGTCCTCAGGGTCATCGATGTATTCACGGTCGTCCCAGTCGTCCGGTTTCTTCGCATCCGGATCCTTGATCTTTTTCGGCGGCAAAAAGTCCCAGTCGGCCTCGAGCTCGCCCGACTCGGCCTTCTCATTGTCGATGAGCACTTCGTACTTGTTGTCGGGCGTCACGATCAGCGTGTACACGTGCGTGAACTCGTCATCCTGCAAACCAGAAACAGTACACCTGATCTACACAAAAGGAAACTACTTTCAATCTTTATGTGGCAATTCAAAATCGCCAAAGAGACTCGACCCAATTTAGAGGACTCGGATCAATTCGCCGATTTTGAATTCCCGAGTCCTGTGTGAAACAGTTTACCTATCTGTACTGCATATTGACCGTTCAAAATTTAGACATAAACAAATACTTGCGAATCTGACCTCCTCTTCTACCCAAAAGTTAATTCAGTGAAAGAGGATGTCCAAAAAATCAGCTGAACGATTTAAGCAAACCTTGCAGCGGATGTCCTTTTTGATCAAAATGTTCTTGTCCTTGTAGTTGAAGATGACGTGCACCTTTTTCGTGCCCGGCCCACAAATGTCCGGTCCAAACATGATGTTATACTTGGACTCTCCATGGACATCCTCCAGTTTTTGGTCATCTGGGAACAACTGAAACACAAACCACAAGTCAAATGATAATCACTTCAACAAGCGAACTTTTTCATTGAAGAACAAAGGTACCCGTACCTTGAGATATCCACCACCGCAATCAATGTTCTGCTCGTGTTTCACCGAAAACTGCACCACCAACGTTTTACCCTCGTTAGAGAAAGATTTGTCCAATTTACGAGACAACGCATAAAACTTTGCATCTTGCGACGTCTGTATGCCTGCAATAGCGATTATATTATTTTACAAAACCACTTACGATACGAATAGAAAACAAACTCAAACTTACTCTGAATTATGACCGTGACTTTCAAAATCAATCTGCCAACCTTTGTCCTTTTCGACATCGCCATAGAATTTTCCGGACGTCAGTTTGAATTCGCCATAGTCGCTCTTGTGCTTCGACTGCACCCACCGCTCTTTCCAGGCATCACCGTCTGAAAAACGAACGCATTGAACGAGTGAGTGGAGTATGATCTTTTGTGGTGGTCCTGATTCTGAGACTCAATGCGCGCACCTACATAGATAGTAAACAGTTACATGCATAACGTGGGAATTCAAAATTAGCGAAGTGATTCGAGTCCCCCAAAATGGGGCTGAGTCACTTAGCGACTTTGAATGACCACAAGAAGATTGAAACTTGTTTCCTTTCACGTCTGCAAGCCGACTGAGTCGCATAACTTAAAAAATTGATAATAACAAAGACATACAAAAATCATATAATATCTTAACATTAACAATGACCACAAGTGGCAGAAAATCAAAAAAAAACAAACCTTCAAACGTTTCCTTCAGAAAGATTTCGGCCCTGCATGCAGTGACCGCCAACACGGCAATAGCCAATGACAACATCATGCTCAAGATTGCTGCAACTGCAAGACGAGATCAGAAAAAAACAGAAAGGCGCGATTGAATAACCGTAGTGGTGGAAGAGCACAAGGAATCAAATGAGATGACGAAACCTGAAATCATAAAAACATCTGAACAGCTGAATCAGTAGCAGTATTTATTGCAGTAACCTTTGAATTTTTTCAGCTGCACAAAACGAAAGAAATTTTCCTAAATTATTGCCACGATTTTTCAGTTCTCAGAGTGAGCACGTTTGTCTCTTCTGAACATTTTAATCAAAAACGAAGTTGTACAAACAATGATACATCCCAACGTCGAGGCTCGAGGAAGTTCATGTCTTCAACAAGAAAAAATGTCCGTTCACAAAACAACTAAAATATTATATTTTACTTTTACTTTGCAAACCGGGAACATTTAAAGAAACATTGAGCGATCACGAACGAGCAAGCTCACGCATCTACGTAATCTCATCAGAGAATTGTTCAAAGTGGTGTGTGCAATCCAGACTGGGCCACGTGCACCAATAAGCGTTCGCCAGCACTCTCTAACCAATCAACATTGCCCATTGCACCGCTTTAATGCTAAACCTCTCACCACGCGTTTGCCTGAAACTCCAAGCAACGCAGCGACGGTAACAACGAACAAGTTCAGAAAAATGTTTCGTTGCATGACTCCATCTACACACCATAAATTCATACTAAAAATTAGACCACTTAGACCTGTGGACCACAGATGGCAAGGACTTTTCCGATTTGTTTTTAACGATTCGTAAACGTCGTAAAAAACAATGTGCGCACTGTACGTCACCGTTTTCAGAATATCAGATCCTCCTAACCTTGACCCGGTCACTCAGCATACATTTTTTGCAACAGAATATGGTCAGTCGTTCCGACAGAGCAGATCATAGCTGTTTGACTCGACCACAGAGGCAGAAATAGGAACTTGTGGTCGTTGCAGAAAAACAAAATTGGGCGAGGCAAAACAAAAATAGTCGTCAGTAGAAAAGAACTGCTGAATATGTGTACTGTGTGTTTACTGAACATTACTGTGTTATAGCAGACTGCAGATTAGGACAGTTATGTTTGACCCACGGTAGTTAGGATTCGGTAAAACGTGAAAATCCGGATTTTTCAAAATGCCAGACGAAAACGTGAAAGTCGACAAAAATAAGTGCATTCGAATTGTGCTGACGCGCCGACTTTGAAATTTACACGTTCAAAACCAAATTCAATCACTTCATTTCTAAAAATCAGCAAAAACTTTCATGAAAATTACCCATCCTAAACCCAAATCTGGACATACCTTCTGCAGCAATTGCAGAAGCTTATTTGCCCGTATTTGAACCTTGCTCGTCGATATTTGGCCTGAAAATAAACAAAAATTTGCCAAAAGCAGTCTAAACAAAATTTTAAGCCAAAAATCATCCAAGTAACTTTCTGTGGAAAGTGTCTTAAACACATTTTCAGAAAAAAGTACAGTTTTGACTTTTGATGAGTGAAGCTTTTTTAATTTAAAAATCCTTTTTTAATTTTAAAAGTTAACACAAATTTTTAACCTACCCAAGGCTCGACTCCAAGTCGATTATTGCTGTTCAAAAAACAAAATAAGCTGCAACCAAACTGTTTTCCATTCACACGAAAAAAACAGGCATACTGACCAAAAAGATTGGAATGTTTTTGATGTGCCCTCTGACTGAGCAGGCATACTGACCAAAAAGATTGGAATGTTTTTGATGTGCCCTCTGACTGAGCTGAAGTTTCAGGGGGATCAGTCAGTCCGATATAAATAGCCCTTGCCTAATTTCTGCCAGCCTATTTTCCTTGAAAACAATAAACAAAACGAGATTTTTGTCAAAAACGAAAAACTAATATACCTACGTTTTCTGAAATTCACGTTATTTTACGCCCAGATCGCGTGAAACTTTCCATTCGCATGGCTCAAGTTCTCTGGTCGGGCGCGCGCACGTTGGCACTGCCCTGTTTGCGACAGATGACGCTCTCCGAAGCAACAGCAGCAGCATCACCAATGACGCGATTCGTTTATTCAGATTCTGTCAGGCTGCTAAACGGCTAAACGTATTTTCACACTCACAGCTGTTTGACCAATAAGCACGGCACGATACGAGCAAACGTGACACGACTTTTACAACTCAAAAGTGTTTCACATTAAAAAAAATACAACTCAAAAGTGTTTCACATCAAAAAAACAACAAAAGAACCGCCAACAAAAAAAATCACAGCACCGAACGATCGTTGTACTTCACAACCAAGAAGTCGCCATTCAATTGGCCGTGTTCATCAAAGCAAAACTGCTGCAGACAGCACTGGCACCAAAATGCTGGATCGACGGGGCACAGCTCATTTCCGTAGGTCACGTAGCTAAAAACATGCAGTTGCTTTTTAACCGATTATTGGAACAACGAGTCAAAAAAGTTGACCCTGTATCACTCACCGTCCAGTTTCTTCGCAGCGCGTCACTTGTACTGTCAAAATGTAGAAGATATTGCAATTTCTGCATTGGGGGAATTTGCAACTGGCATGCTAACAGGGTTGGCTGGCTGCATCGAGATGGCGAAAAGACCAACCAGTGAGCAATCACAGCGAATCAGCTGATTGCCCAGGGTCTACAAATTGGCTGTATGCACAACGGGCCACACAGAACTCACGTGGCCGTCAAGTGTTTGCACGCGTTGCACGTGGCTCGGCGCTGCTGCTTCGTTGACACAACGATTGGATATGCGTCCAAATCGGCACAGTCGACGTCGTGCAGCAATCTGCAGTTACATAACAGCTACAGGCTATTTGTTCGAGCGTGTCGGATCGCAACGACACCGTGTGCCCTTGCCACGCACAACAAACCAGGTTGCCAGCTGCGTAATCACGACAAATGTGAACCGGGTGGGCCAAACTAATATTCTAGACGATTGTGCAAAACCGTTTCCATATATTAAATGACGTCATTTCCGTTCGACACGTTTTAAATAAATTTACAAAATCAAAACGCAAAGTCACAAAACACTAAAAAACAGTTTGAAATTACCAACATAAAACCGCCAAAACAATGAAAACTTGGTCAAAAATCAGTCCAAAACTAAACCGAATCTCGGTGAAAATGAGGAGATGCTCGCAAGAGCCACTGTGCCGGTAGACGTACGGACAGCCGAGTTGCAGTGACAGGTCAATCAGTCGCGTGTCGCACATTTTTGCTACGTGAAAACTTTCCGACAACACGGGCGCATCTTTGCGACCAGCGAGCCAACGGAGGATTGGCCTGAGAAACGATCAATAAAATATTGGCTGAGTGATACGTGTTGTTGGTGTTATCGTTGCACGCTAATCACTTGTGTAATCGATATGATGGTCACGTAACTTCAGGAAACTAATCAAACTTTTGTTTCTTTGAAATGTGAAAAACCGGTCTTTTGACATCCCTATGAAACAGGGTTTTTTAAACTCCTTCCGCTAAACTGGTAGGTTTTGGTTTACTAGGGTGACATTTTGCAACTAGGGTGTGTAACTTTCTAATTTTAGAATTGTGCAAAGCGGTTGAAGAGTTACAGGCAATCAAAAGAAAGATGACACGCTACTTCTGGCCCACCCAGTACGATTAGTTTTACAACCGTACATCTAAAAATTTGCTTATACACCTGGAATTTCGCAGCTCGGTGGACGTAACCTTAGTTTTTCACCAAAAGAACCCTGCTATGAAAAAAAGATACTATCGAGAACAGACCCATACGACTGGCTTCCATCACCGCGCGCTCCTCCCCGACCGTAGAACGTCTGGTTGATGTAAAAGAACGAGCCCTGCAAACAGCAACAGTGCAAACAGCACATCAAAAATAGAATGAAATACAGTACCCATTGAATTTAACTCAACATTGAACCCATTGAATATTACAACCACGGAGAACAATAATTATTGTGTCTAGGGTTGGTAAAAAACCGGTTTTTTATATTGCCAGGAAAAAAACCGGTTTCTTTTCCGTTTTAAAACCGTTTTAAAACCATAAAAAACCGAATGCTTCCCAGCTCCTAAACTTTCCAGAACTTGACTTCTTGAACTCAAAATAGGAAATACATCAAAATTAGTGATTTTGAGCGGCGTATAATGCTGTTTTCGGGCATACAACCGACCCAATTTGCTATTTTTGCCACCCAATGCTATCCAATTTTTTGTTTCAAATCAAATCAATTTCGCTTTTATTGGTTTCCAGGGCAGCACGTTCAATAAATTGAAAACACCCAAGACTGGGCAGTGACCGTGTAGGTGTGGGGAACGGGGAGGGACGGTTGCAAGGAGAACGGATAGCTGACCCCGATTAGGGGGCGAGATTTGCAGAACTGCAAAGTGAAACCGGTAGCGGATTGCGTTCGAAAAATAACATTTCATCAGTTACCTTTTGCAATTGCAAATCGACAACATCGTCAGTTAGTCTGCATATGCACTTTAGTTTAACAGTCACCTTGTCTTCATCGTATTTCACTTGACCCTTAGCACAAAAGCTTCTGCAAAATGATGCTTCACCAGTTCAGTTCGACACAGTTCACTGCACCGTTTTTTTTAAATATAATTTTACATTTTATCAATCAAACGAAGAATTGTGATTTTTGACCACGAAGTTTAAAAATTTTTAAGGTAAAAAACCGGTTCTTTGTTTTTTCAAGAAAAAACTGAAAAAACGGTTTTAAAACGGAAAAGAAACCTTTTTTTCCTGTGCCAACCCTAATTGTGTCAAGTCACCTGTGGCATCTTGACACGATCTCACAATGACACCTACAAAACTTCTTCATTGCTCCTGTGTGAGACGTATCAATAGTAATTTTCTTATTGCACAGCTCCTTTATTCTGGCAACACAATTCTGTAAGTGCCTAAGGCTTCGCAAGCCTTTTAATAAAGAAAAATCGAGAAAAAATCTGTCCCAAGGGTACAATAGTTGGGTTTCAGCGATAATGCTTGATGATCAGGGAACATCGTGTCAAGACCCAAAATAGTCGTTACCGTACTCCAATAGCCCAAACTCAGTATTTCACTCCACAAGTTGCATGTTAACAAATAACAGAACGAAGTTCTCTGGTGTGACCGGTCTGCTGGGTGACCGGTCTGCTGGATGAATAAGCCAGAAAGGTAAAAGAGTAAACCCGCAACGAGGGTCACAAAAAAGGTCATCACCTGTTGTTGAATTTCCTGTTGCGATTTGCGAATGGGCCATGCATCGGTGAGCATCGTTGGTTTCTCGGTCACCGTGTACGTCGCGCAGTTGGCCGTGCAGACGACGGCACGCTCCAAATCGTCCAGCGTCTGACAACTCAGTGCCAACACCGCTGTGTCCAGTGTCAGCTGTGTTTCACAACGAACAATCGCACGAAAAAGAGAAAGAACGCGCTAAAAATCAGCGTCAGCCAGCCACTCATTTTATCTGTGTGTGTGGCGTATCCGTGTGGTGCCAGCTGAAATGCAGAGAATCTCCACAGTCCGGTTGATAAATTGGACCGCACACACGCACGCCGGTGACCGGTGCGACGCTGTGGTGCAATGTGGTGAATCTGCCGCCACCGGGTGAGAGAAAGCAACAATTTAACAACCAATATCCGTGGAGGTTCTGTGCATTTCGTCGTAATCAACATCAGATGCAAACAGACACAGTGTCTGATCTTGTTTCACATTCAAAGAAAAACCAGTTTGAAAAAACAGTGAAAGTGAGCTGAGTGAATTAAACGGCACAAACGAGTCGTCCAAGTCGAATTCGGTGTATCGGTGGCTGTTTGTTGTACGGTCGCAGCAGCAGCACACTCAACAACACCGTGTTTGCTGGCACCGTCAACGATGGCGATGTAAACCGTGGAATCTGCAACATTTGAAAGCATGCATCGCCACTGGACGCTTCATTTTGTGGTCAATCATTTTAACTGATTTGCATTTGGCTTTATCATTTCATTTGTGTTAAAATACACCGGCTGATATTGATATAGGTTCAGCAATCAACAACGTACCGTGTGGACATAATCAATGTCACGAAATTTCAACATTTTCACAGCATCCTGGCGATAAGGCAGCCGGACTCTATTCTGTTGATCTTTACGTCGATACCTGCATTGCATGTTACAGTACATTCTCGTTTTTGAAACTAACATACAGAAGAAAGAAAGAAACAAATGAACAAACTGTAATGTTTTCAATTGAAGGATGTGATGAGCATCGAGCAAGTCTGCGGACGGGTTTGCGGCTACCAAGGTTTTCGGGTTAAACAGATCATCTTCTCTGCAATTTTTCAACGTCAAACAACAAAACGAAGTATCCATTGAAGAACAAGCAAAAACAAAACAAACCAACTGGTTGTTGTTCAAGCCCACTCCGTTTCGTTCGAGATGGCAGGGGATCTCATCATTATTGTTATTTTGGTCCATCAACGCAGAGGCCCTGACTTGCGCAGCACGAAGAGTATCCGCGCAATCCCGAATCTTGATCAGTTTACTCACGAATGACAACTCGTTCACTTTTTTAATCTCCTCCATTGCCGGTTCTGCAAAAATAGTTGAATTTCTTTGAATTTTTTTGCCTGTTTTTACTAGATTCAGGTTTCAAGATTTTGTTTAACACGCAGCACCTTTAACGAAAACACAATGATAAAAGAGTAACATAATGACAAAATTATTTTAAAAAATGAAAGAAACAAACAACTGTTATATATATCATAGTTGTTCTAGGGGGGGGGGGCCTGGGGAGGGCCGCCCCCCCCCAAAAAATTTTCGAATCTATCTCTATCAAACAGGTTTTTTCGGCTCAGCTATTATCTATCTAAAAAAATTTCTCAGCCAGCTATCTATCTGAAAATTTTTGTCTTCGAAGACATAAAATGAGTCAATTTTTGACCAAAATTGACCATTTTTGCTCGTAATTCTTGAAAATTTCGCTGATTTTAAGTAAAATACGCGTTTATACTCGATTTTTAGCGTATTTTTAGCATTATTTTGCTGTTTTTATAGCTTTTTAGCGTTTTAGCTATCTATCTATCAAATTTCAAAATTTTGACCGGCCCCCCCCCAAAGTCACATGGCCCCCCCGCGGCCCCCCCCCCCAAAATTTTCCAGCTATCTATCTAGAAAATTTGCTCCAGCTATCTATATCGGCCCCCCCCAACCCCTCGGCTCTGGAACAACTATGATATATATCACTGTTTTGTGGCGGGTGCCGACTGCCCCCAGATTTTTTTATTGCACTCCTTTGAAACCTCTTATTTGGAAGCAGTACCGTGGGCGGGGGGTGTACACGGCAGTACCGTGGGCCCAAAACAATTTTCGAAGGGGGGGGGGTATGGTGCCGTGGGGGGGGGGGGTGCCGACCAAAAAGTGAGGGGGGGGGTCCAACCTATGGTAACGTGGGACCCCCCATGGGGTTGAAAAAATGCAACCCCCCATGGGCATAGTTGTTCTAGGGGGGGCCTGGGGGGGGGCCGCCCCCCCCAAAAAATTGTTTGGGATTGGGTTAGAGTTGATTATCAGATAATTGTCGTAATTATAGTGATTATTTGTGATTTTCCATCATTACTGATTCCTTTATAACCACCGTATTTGTGATTTATGGGTTGTTCTATATTACTCGTCTGCTCTCCATCTTTGATAAACTCACCACTTAATTCAACTGGTGAGCCCTCCGGTTGATCATCGTATACCTTCAGGAGTCTCAGTGCCGTCGGTCAGTTCACAATCGAGTGTGATGACCAAAGGTCGGTTGTTTCGATTGGTGCAAAATATCGAAAAATTTCGCGATCGTGAAACTTTGAACAGACTGTGCAGGACGCTAAAGCAGCAGTACGAATTGCGTCACCATGAGCTGTACAAGATGCAAAACAGGGTTGCACCGTCGAACAAGTTGTCGTTCAAGAAGCTGCTGTACAAAACTCGGGCGTTCATTCTGGAGTACTTCGAGTACTTCTCAACCATGTCTTTGGAGGGCGATTGGCACATCCTTCGTTGTTCACAGGTGTCTTCCAGGTCAAGTGTGCTGATGTCTGGATTGATTGGAGGCGCATTTCGTGAATGCTTGTTGTCAGCGGGTGCCAGAAACTATGCATCTCATCAGATTGCACCACACAGCGTTTCTATGTGCAACATTTCACATTGGCAACTAAACGGCGTTCCCAAACAATTAGCACACGGGATCAATAGATTAAAAGAGCGTGGGTGCGTCACTACAATTGCTGTGCACGTAGCATACGGTATAGATGGTATGAATAATTCATTCGTCAAACACTGAATTTGAATAATGAATGACGAATGAATAATATATTATTCAAATTGCATTATTCACGTAATTTTTCAAATTATTCATTACTCACATGAATAATTTGCCGATAGTAAATGATTAATGAATAATGAACGATTGTTCATTGACTTTTACCTGCCACCCTGTATTTTTCCCTAACACACTGATGTTTTAGTTATCGAATCAGGTGCAAATCATCAATGGCGGAGAGGATCAAGTGCAAATCACAATTTTAAACAAATCAACACTGATAAAAGTAAACAAAATGTTTAATTATAACTAAAGGCCCTAACGTCTGCTTTCCTAATCGGTTCAGGATAAAACTAATTGGCGACAGTTGTTAGGTATACAGGTATAACATATCCAAATTTCAGTTCAAACGGATAAACGGTGTAGAAGATATAGCCATTAACCGCTGCTTGTCGTAAAAACATGTGTGTGCACACAGACAAACACAACAACAACAGAGAGAAACATAACACTGTCTCTTGTGACTTACGCGTGAGGGGTGCATAATTGCTCACATACGTATGTGTGTATGCCACATACAAAACAACCCCCTCGCATGATTTCCTTTCATTTTTGTGTTTGTTGATTTTTCAATTTTCTGGACAAAAATGGCTGTATCTCGAGTTATATAAGACCAAATTGAACGATTCTTTTACTTTTCCAAACTAAAATGCACTCAGGATTTTGAAAAATGTGTTGAATTTTGCACAGCTATTACGAATTCGCGGATAAAGTGAAAAACAAGTAGTGCAACATGCAGGTTTCTGGTGGCCCATGGCTGAAATGCGGAAAAAACATGATACAATTTTGACGCACTGCATAAACAAACAAAACAAACCAACCGCGAGGTCATTTTTAATTTCAGAAGTTTGTTTTGGTGCACCATCTGTGGAAATTTGCAATTAGATTTCAGTATCTTCCTGTCAGTGTACATGTTTTTGTCACTTTTCAATGCTCATGAGGTATCACAAAATGCGAGGTTGGTGCGGTCAATCAAGGTGTGTTCTGAACACACAAATTTTTGCAACTTGTGCAACTTGATTTAAACAAGTTCAATCTTTTTGTTTGCATTATTCATTCGTCATTAATAGTACTATTTGAATAATGGGCCCATTACTCATTATTCAAAATAGTATTATTCAAATAATTTAAAAACCCCATTATTCATTCGTCAACTAATGAATAATCAGCCAATAGTATACCATCTATAGCATACGGGGCCCACACGATCATGGGTTCAAGAAGGCGTGGGTGCGTCACTACAATTGAAAGTCTCTTGGTCTAACCCAATCCCAAACAATTAGCATTTGCGCGCGTGTGTGTGTGTTGTTGTGTGTTGTCGTGTGTGTACGCTGTGCTTAAAACTAAAATTGTGTTGAGACCAAACCACGCGTTACCGTAATCCAGAAAGCTGAAATTCAAAATCTGCGTGCAAAATAACCTCAATCTAGCATGTTTCACCGATTTGGTTGCGGTTACCAAGCTGTTTGTGGATTGTTGACGAAACTAAAATCGTGTTGGAACCAAACCGGGCGTTACCGTAACCCACAAGGTCAAAATTTGAAATCTCCGTGCAAAATAACGTAGGTTTACAAAGTTTCGCGGCTGAAATAGCTTTAAATGAGCTGTTTATATGTTGCTACTCTAAAATAGGATAGTGTTGCTACTCTAAAATAGGATAGTGTTGCTACTCTAAAATAGGATAGTGTTGCTACTCTAAAATAGGACAGTGTATGATTGTTATATCGTTGCTACTCTAAAATAGGACAGCGTATTATTCATATGAAAATTTTTTGCTACTTTATTTTTTCTTTGCTACTTTATTTTTTGAAAGCTACTTTATTTTTTCTTTGCTACTTTATTTTTTCTTTGCTACTTTATTTTTTGAAAGCTACTCTAAAATAGGATAGCGCCTTAATTTTGTCTTCGAAGACATAAAATAAGTCAATTTTTGACCAAAATTGACCATTTTTGCTCGTAATTCTTGAAAATTTCGCTAATTTTAGATAAAATACACGTTTATACTTGATTTTTAGTGTATTTTTAGCATTATTTTGCTGTTTTTATAGCTTTTTAGCGTTTTAGCTATCTATCCATCAAATTTCAAAAGTTTGACCGCCCCCCCCCCAAAGTCACATGCATAGTTGTTCTAGGGGGGGCCTGGGGGGGCCGGCCCCCCCAAAAACTTTTCGAATCTATCTCTATCAGAAAGGTTTTTTCGGCTCAGCTATTATCTACAGTACGGCCGAATAAATGAGGCAGTCCGTCAAGGCGGGATCAGTCGCAGACTAGGAGTTGTCTTTTTCAATAATGCAAACATAATTCCCAATCATGTGTGCAACGGAAGAAGAATGAACAGAATAGCGCGAATAATCCGTTAGTTTAAAAAAACGCGTCAAATTTAGCACACAATTTGGTGTCTGAACGTCTTTTTTCTTGCATTCAAAATTCGCGCGCTCCTTGAACCCTGAAAAAAAACTGTCATGTTTAATCGGCCATACCGTATCTAAAAAAAATTTTCAGCCAGCTAATATCTATCTGAAAATTTCTGTCCTCGAAGACATAAAATGAGTCAATTTTTAACCAAAATTGACCATTTTTGCTCGATATTCTTAAAAATTTTGCTAATTTTAGTTAAAATATGCGTTTATACTTGATTTTTAGCATGTTTTAAGCATTATTTAGCTGTTTTTATAGCTTTTTAGCGTTTTAGCTATCTATCTATCTAGAAAATTTGCTCCAGCTATCTATATCGGCCCCCCAACCCCTCGGCTCTGGAACAACTATGCCCATGGGGGTCCCACGTTACCATAGTTTGGACCCCCCCCTCACTTTTTGGTCGGCACCCCCCCCCCCCCACGGCAGCATACGACCCCCCTTCGAAAATTTTTTTGGGCCCACGGTACTGTTTGGAAGCAAATCAAAGAAAACCGCCACACGTTCAAATGAAACCTGAGAAAATGCATCACAACAACAGAATGCCTCAAAATAAGTGAAATCAAAAAAGGAAATGACATGAAAATGTCCGGTTTTTAAGTAAACTGTTAACAGAACTGAGGAAAAAAACGTCAACCGAAAAAACACTCGAACACAACGACACAACGACACAGTGTCGACACGACACCAGAAAACCAAACAAAACCTACTCTGACGGACAGACTGAAACTGAAAACTGTTGATTGAGAAAAAAACTAACACACAAACATTTGGTTGGCAAGTTACATGTTCGTCGAATCACTGGTTTGCGAGTAACCACATCGTAAGAAGTCATTACGGCTATCGCAGCACACGTACACTGTGTACGGTACACAGAGCGAATCACTGACGGACACGAGCACACAAAAGCAAAATCAAGTAATCGGCTGTCACAGTCTCGACCATTCGGGGCAAGCATGGGTGTTGTCTGGAGGAACTATGGAGAGGAAAAATTAGATGCTATAGATCTCTAATTAGATCTAATCATATGATTGAAGATAATTAACGGAGCAGAAATTTTGATTGCAAGATTTTGATTGCAAAAGATGTGCAAGAATTTGAACAATTTTTACTCCACCCTTGAACTTTTGGCATCTCTCGGACCCCCCAAATTTCGGGTTGCCCCCAAGCGAAATCGCCAAAACTCGGGCTCGCTCGACCCCTGGTCATGGCGTCGTCATCATAAATAATTGATCGAATTTAAGCCAGTAGCCTGTTTTTTAGTTAGATTGAGGATAATTACTGGCGTTTTCAGGGTCAAACGCACGAAGATGCATCATATCGGATTGGAAAAGGGGTAGATAAGATCACCAAAACAAAATCTGGAAAGTTCCGCCATACGGGAGTCATTCGGGAGGCGGTTGCTTATCAAATGTGGTTCTTCGGACCGATTGATTTGACTTCTGGCGGCGGCGCTTCTTTTTTTTAAAACGCACGCGCACGCGGACTTTGACACACACACAACGTTGAATTTCAAAATTCAATAAAAAATTAAATGACGATTTTTGTTTTTTAAAACTCCAGCGACTACTCTGTCTCGCTCGGCCTAGAGATGTCAAGAAAAAAAAAATTTTCTATTTTTTTTCTTTAAAAAAAAAAATTTTAAATTTTTTTTTTTTTTAATGAAAGTTGTTCAGAATTTTTCAGGGAGTCCGAATATCACCATCTGAGGAGCCACCGACTTACCATATGACCCCCCACTCACATGGGAGGAGGGTGAAAATTTCAGACTTGGTTTCGGCAACCCCATTTTCCCACCGACGACATCACGTCTCGTGTTTTGCCTCTCAATTCACCTCAAATAACATGGAAACAAGTTCCACAACAAACCGGTGTGATCATGCTGACGACACGAGGCGAAACAGCAACGAGCAACCAACGAAGTTACGCTTGCAGTGGCAGACAGTGCAATTTCCACCTTTCGAGATCCTGAAAAACGATGCGTAAATGTGAGTTCTCTGCTTCTATCTCACCTTAGCGACATCGGAATTTGTTGAACTAGCCTTTGCGACGCTCAAGTACTTCAATGCGCGAGTCGATCATCACTCACCAAGGCTGAAAACAGTCGATAAATCAATCCAGAATACCACCTGCAGCGTTGAAGACCAAGTGACAAGGTAAAGTCCAAGAAAATTTTTGTTGAACTTTCGAAAAATTATGCCAAAAACGGCATTTTCAGGGCACATTAAAGAAAAAATTTCAAAAATTTTTAATAAAAAAAAAATGCTCATTTTTTTTACTTTTTTTTTTAAAAAAATTTAAAAAAAAAATTTTTTTTTGACCTTTACATCTCTAGCTCGGCCTCTTCAGACTTCAGCATCAGCCATGTTGCAAACATGTTTCTGATGTTGATACAATTTTTTTTTGATTTGTTTAAATGCTTTGAAATGTTGATTTTTTAAACGAAATTTAACCCATTATTTCGGAACTCTCAAGTCAATAAAAGCTGAAACCGATAAATGTTCCCGTCGTGGTTTCCGAGTTTGTGGACATTGGCTGGGCTTGCCTTTTTGCTGTACAACACAAATTCAATCGTCAATCTGTACACGTTGTATTTTCCACCGGAGTGTGATCCGTCCGAATCGAAGTGTCTTCTGCCAGCTCTTGTTGACAGTGACGGCAAGTACTCCAAATTTCAGGTGTGGCTCAGTGTTCGCTTTTTTTGCTCATACTTTCTCATACAAAAATCTTGTGTGAATAGTGAATGTGATTTTTTTTTCAAAGTTGGGACGACTTTTTTGTCGGTCGTTTCAGCTTCGCCTGCTATTGTCGCCTTCAAAATGGGACAGTGATCCAAAGGTGGTCTTATTGGAGAACGACTTTGATTTGACGGCGATCGAGTGGCAGAGAGAAGTGCAGGTGCACGTCAGCCGTGCGACACGCCACAATGGCTCGTTGTATGCGTGGCTGGCGCTGATGCCAAACCACGCACCTGCGACGGCCGGCGGCGCCGATCTGCAGAGCAGGCTAGCGGGGCAAGACGCCCTGCCGATCACCGTGCACAAACTGCGCGATCCATCCACGTTCGAATTGATTGCTGCTGCCAGGCGAGTACATCGCGATTATATGCTAACTCGATAGTGGATGGCATGGAGGCACACACTTGCTGAACCTTTCATGAACGCCGTCACCGTCTATTGATGTTGTTGTTGGGCATGTTAGGCGATGTTTTTTAACCCAGAAAAGCGTACGGGCCGTCGAGTAGGGTTCTCATCGAGTTTTCTTTGTCATTAAGTCCCCTCGGCGGGGCTCGATCCCCCGAACGCACAGCAATAATCTAACGCGCTACCACCTGGCCACGAGGGTGACAAGGCTACACGAGGCCACAGCAGAGTTTGCATTTGAACAAATAAACCGCAAACAAAGACAGCCGATTGTTGCAGAAATACAACAGATCAGTCGGAGGCAAAGACAGCAACCAAGAATGTGTCGATCACGCATCTGCGAACGGTGATTCCGATCGCAGGTGTCGGCTCTGCGTTCAAGTTCTTCCGCAATGATGTTGGTCTCAGTCGATCACAATGTTGCATCATTCACGCTTATTTGTTTGTTTCAGTTGTTGTGATGTGTTTATCTGTTGATTCAGGTGCCAACTGATCTGCTGCACCTGATTCGTATTGATCGTAGAGAGCGCTACTATCCCATCATATGCATCGACGAGCTCAGTTTCCGTTTGAAGGAGCTCATTGCGGTAACGCTTCTTTCAAGAATTTAACGATGGCTATTGTTTCAAGTGAAGCGGTGTATTTTGAATTGCAGGTTGAGCAGTCCACAGAGACAGTGAACATGACCGTCAAGTACGCATCGCTCGGCATCGGCACACTGCGCATGCACCAAATGTACGAACGCACCGCGGGCACACTGAAGCAGCTTGGCTTCAGCGACAAAGACTGGGACGAAGTCAAGGGCGTCTTCGTTGACACGAGCTTCTATTTGCTCGCTGTGACGCTGTTCGTCACAACGTTGCACTTGATATTCGACATTCTCGCGTTCAAGGTTTGTATTAAAAGCGAACTACTTTTGATTACTGTGCTGGGTGTGCCTGAGGCCCGTTTAGTAGCTGCATCATTGAGTGCCTGAATAAAGTCATGAACCATCAGAGTTCTCCATATTTGCATGTAAACTGATTCACCAATGGTTGCTCTTCGATGTGATGTGAGAAAACTGAGATTCGTTGTCTGATGCTGATGAATATATTCATGCTCTCAGTGGTACGACAGCACCACCACGACGGGACTAGTGAGCTTTGACAACGCAGCCCTGGCCTGAACTACCGTGGGGCAGGTTCATGTCTGCGTAGTGTTTGTTCGCAAGCGATTGCAGAACGACATCGCGTTCTGGCGCGACCGCCGTGACATGGTCGGCGTCTCGACGCGCACGCTGCTCTGGCGCTGCTCCAGTCAAACGGTCATATGCGTCTATTTGTTCGACGAGCAAACGTCACTGCTTGTGCTCGTGCCGTGCATTGTTGGCACGCTCATTGAGTTCTGGAAACTGCTGAAGGCGTTCAAAGTTTGTGTTTCACTTCAGCTTTGTTTTATAGTGTACACGGTCAGACTGGAAATTATAGGCAATCAGCTGTTTGACTGCTGTTGAAATCGGTTCACTGATTTCATCCCACCCAGCTCGATTCAAATGCCTGTATGCACAAATTTTAATGTTTTGCAGTTTGAGCGTAAGCGCTAAGCATTCAATTTCGTTTTGCTTGCCAGTCTGCAACAGCATTAGTATGACTTATTTTTTTAAACGTGTCCCACTGAAATGACGTCATGTGCCGCCAAGCATGCGCTTGCCGTTCACAGCAAGCCAAACTTTCCGTTTAGCCGATTTTTTCCCGTAAACAAATGGTGAATGTCGAATCAGTCACACCAAACTGACATTTTAATTTTAGTGCCTGTACTTTGACAAACGGGCGTTTTTAAAGTAAATGACGTCATTTTAGTCTGGACACGTTTGAATAAATTCGCAATAGTGGCATGGGGGCGTGTTATTTTTCACCAAAACGCGCGCAGGTGCAAATCGTCGTTTCTGGTGGTGGCCCTCGCGTGTACTGCGGCGTGCGCACGGTCGCCGAAGAAGAGACGGACGCATTCGACTCGACCGGCATGCATTACTTGGCCTTCATACTGGCACCGTTGTGTCTCGCCGGCGCTGTGTACAGTCTATTGTGAGTTAGTTGGCAGGCGCTCGCACAAAAAAACAAACGTTTAGGTGTCAGGCAGGCTTTGAGTACAAAGTAATTTATACGTGCAAACATTCTGTTCCGTTTTATTCGGCGTGCGGACAAGTGCACAAGGAATCGAGTCCAACAAGCAAGTCGGGCACATGCATGCAAGCGTGAGCACATAGGGTGCGCAATCGGAAGAAACGCCGTTTTTTTACCGTCCATAAAAAAACGGGTTGTTCCCCGAGACACATGTTGTTCCTTGGAGAAAAACTGAAAAAACCGTTTTTAAGTTTTTGAAAAAACTGTTTTTCAAGTTTACAAAATTTTTAAGGCGAAGTTTGTTCTAATTTTTCAAATAAGCGATGTTTCCGACTGCGCCTAAAACCCAATTTGCAGAGAGACAGTGAATCTTTTTTTTTCATTTTTTATTTCATCTTGACAATTCGTTTGATTTTGATTTCTGTTTGTGCCTCTTCTCGGACCTTATCCGTTGTTTCGTGTCGTTTATTTTTGTGTGGAGTGGAAGCAGCGCCGGCTTTTTTTCGGTTTTGATGGAAAATTTTGCTCAAAAACTGTTTTTCAAACCGAAATACCCAATTGTTCCGTCTGGATTCAAGCGCTAGAATTTTTTTTGGTACCCGTTTTTTTCACGAAAAAAAAACCGGTTGTATTCGCCGGATTAAAAAAACCGGTTTCAGCAAGCTATGAGCAGCACGTATTTGAGAACCGTTGTGAGCAACGCATGCGGCTGCGTGTGTACACGAGCAAGCAGAGCACAAGCGCAACGCACGCAGGTACGTGCCGCACAAGTCGTGGGCGTCCTGGCTGATTCAGTCGCTCGCGAACGGCGTCTACGCGTTCGGCTTTCTGTTCATGCTGCCGCAGCTGTTCGTCAACTACAAACTGCAGTCGGTGGCGCACCTGCCGTGGCGTGCGTTCACCTACAAAGCGTTCAACACGTTCATCGACGACCTCTTCGCCTTCATCATCACCATGCCGACGGCGCACCGTGTCGCCTGTTTCCGCGACGACATCGTCTTCCTCATATATCTCTATCAGCGCTACTTGTATCCGGTCGACAAGAACAGGGTGAATGAGTTTGGACAGTCGTTCCGGCAGGACGACAAAGCAGAACTGCTCGCTCAAGCCAACGGCCAACCGGCGGCAAACGCGAAATCCAACTCGAAAGCGGACGCTCACAAACGCAAGAAACATCAGTAGCCGGTTTTTGTTGCATCGCTGGTTTTTTACAGCAGGTTTTTTACTTGTTGCTAATTACTTGAAGTTTGACGCTGAATTGTTTAACTTTAAAAAACTTTATTCCAACTGCTTGACAGACAAATATGATGATAACGAATTTAATTCCGACTGTATTTTGTGTTTAAAAGTATGCAGTACCATATCAAATAGCTCATCCACACACAAACAAAAGCTGTGATCGGATTTCTGTTATTGCAAAATTGCTGCTAACGGCCAACTAACCGGTACCGTCATTGCGCTTTCTGTATGGATTTTTCAGTGTTTTATTTGCACTTGTATTGCTTTTGCTTTTGTATCGTTTGTATTTATTATGTATCACTTGGTGGACCCGTCATAAATCTCGGTTAATGTTGGAATGTGATGCGTACAGTAGCAGTATGATATAATAAAACTGTAATAATAACAATAATAAACAACCTATTAAACCTAACATCGCGAAAAATCTGTCAGTGTTGTAATATCAGTTTATAACAAGCAAGCTATGTCCAGACCACCACACCAACGAAGCTCATTTGGCGCGTATCAGATTGTGCATGATGTCGAACGAATTTCCGTCCGGATGCAGTGACATCAGTTTGCCAGTCTTTTTGCTGCGGACTTGCAAATAGCCGTGCGCGTCCAGCCCCCTGATCACAGTTTGCTCGTTGCCTTCGGCCAGCGTCACTTCTTCACGACTGCAGTAATGCGTTGTGTGTAATGACAGTGCGATCAAGCTTCACAAACCTCTCTGCATTCTAGCATTTCGGTCTGGCGTGCTTTTTGGCACAATCAGTGCGCCCACCTAGATAATAGCAGCCAATCAGTTAACTGCGCACAATATACTGTTGGTGCGAAAGGAGCAGGTTCGTAGCGTATTGGCGTATCTGTGCGCACCTGTGCAGCCAGTATTGGTAGTACGTCGGCAGTATGGCTGCAGCGCCCCGCGTTTGAAACAACTCAGCCAAGTGCTCAAGTTTACTGAGGATCAGTGCAATCACCTGCAACACACCGTGATCATTACACTCAATTCGCAATCTAAATTGGCAAGCTGCGTTTCAAACCGGCTTTACATTATGCGCGCGCGAAATTCAAATGTCTGTGTTATGCGATGGTCCTCCCTTGAAAAACCAATCACCAGTTGGCAGAAACAGGTCTGAAACGACTACGACCAACCTGTTCGACGTTCATTGGCGCGAGATCGTCTGGCAGCAGATCGTTCACGCAAACAGTCGGCTGCGAGTTGCTCACATTTAAGCCACAGCCTAAAAAACGCACAACTTGCGTTCGCAATATCCGGCGGAAGCAAAAACAACCAAATGGCCAGTGCTGTTGCGCATACCGATCACACATCGCAGCTGCTCGCGGAACACACTGCACTGCACGAGCACGCCGCCCAGTTTGTGCTCTCGGCCGAAGTAAATGTCGTTCGGCCATTTTATGCGTAATGGAGTGTCCTGCACAATAAAACGGTCACTGTTGGCAGTAATGCATCGAAACAGAATAAGCAAAGCGAGCACACAATGAAACAGGAGACCTGATAGCCGTTGACTGAGCACAACGCGTCGCAAGCAGCAACAGCGACCAAATGCTGAACGAAGCCAGGTGCACGGCCAAGGTGCGATTGCAGTGGGTAGCACTGTGCAATCGAGAACATCGCACAGCCACGCGGCGACAACCAGCGGTTGCTCGATCGACCTGCACAACTGCATACAGTTGCGAGGGGCAACACGAATCCGCCATGAACGCCACCAACATTTACCTTTGCCTTTCAGCTGCTGCGCCGCAATGACAACCGTCTTGCTGATTTCAGTGGTGTCCGACGCCGAGAGCAGTCTGAAATGCCAACACGGTAGAATGATACGTGCACTGAAATGTTGGGCGCCATGGAAACGCATTGCTTAGCGCACGTCTGCATGACATCCATGGTCGACGTGACCACCGGCACGAACAGCACACGACGGCCGAGTGCGTGCGTGGTCAAATGGCGCCAGTACTGCGCGCCGTGAAAGCCGACCACTTCGTCTGGGCGGCAGTCAACGAGCACGGGCAGCAGACGTTCGCTGGCGACTGCGACGCTCGTGCTGCTGCTGCCGCCGGCCACAAACTCAATGGAGAGCGCCGCATTGTTGACGGTGCTCACAATCGACGGCACCATGCTCGTGCCGCCAAACACGCCGCTGTCGACGTGCGGCGTTGATCCGCTGTGCTCTGCGTCCTGGAAACGAACTGTGATGCACTACGATTGAACAACTTGATCTGCACGTGGTTGGCTGGATGGCCGCGTGATGCAGCTGCAAGAGTATGAACACCGAGACTTGAATACTCCGCACCGCAGCTACACCGTGTCGCGAACGGCAAGCAAAACCGTGTCCGCACAGCCACGCGGACGTTGCCTTTCACCAACCACCAGCAAATAGGCAGGTGTGAGCGTTTCGGCAGCATCAGTGCTCTCATCGGTTGGTCGGAGTTGTATGCCCATCCGGGAGAGTGCGTCCGTGAGCAGACTGTTGCTGCGCGCCACAATGCTCTCCACGGATGCGTCTGTGAATACTGCGGTCGCACGCTGTTCGCCACTGCCATTCTGCACACACAGCAGCAACGGACTGCCTGCGGTTGAAGAAGAAAACTTATGAATAAGTCACTTTAAATCCACAGCACCACAACCGACAAAGCAAAAACTACCGTCAAAACAGACCACAGTGCGAGCGCCACTGACCATTGTGCCTGCGCGCAACAACATTGATCGCGTGCCCGCTGGCAGTGTCGCGTGTCACAAAGCCCTCGCTGATGTCCGCCTTTTTGAGTCGCTTTGCGAGTCGCCGAAGGAACGAATCAAACTCGTGATTCAGTGCCACCGATGACGTGGCGCACTTGAGCAGTTGCGAACGCTGCCGTGACGACTTGGCGTCCGTCAGGGAAGCCAGCAGCGCGTTCTGACAGAGAAACAACAGGCACCCGCCCGACTGCACGTACGACTGCAGTGCTGCCCAGGCCCGGTCGTCTAGGCTCCCTGAAACGTTACAACAATATGCGACCGGAAAGCACGATTTAAGATTAAGAAGATCAATCTTTCACGAGCCAACCGAAAACAAAGCACAGAACATGTTCATTAATTGTGCACTGCACTGCACAAGCAATCAGCTGCAGCAGTCCTTGCACAGTGTCGCATTGCACGTGCACCGACCGGTTTCAGCAACGAGCAAGCAAGCGGTCTGCTTCGCCCACGGCTCTGTGCGCAGCTGTTGCAACGGCAATCGATACAACGTGTAGCAGGCCGGGCGCACGCATCGCTCCACAGCCGTCATCAGTCGGTCGGCCAGATGTTGGTCGTCACCAGTGTAGACAAGGAAATTCGGCGGCTTCGGGCCACGCAGATGCGCCGGCTGTGAGTCACGTGCGCTGGTGCTTGCACGGCGACGGCTGAAACGACGCATCAACGCAGCTGCTTCGCCGGGCGAGCTCGCTGTGCCGCTGAGTGAGCTGATTGACGCTGCCGGTGACAGAGATGTTGAGCAGCGACGTGCTGAACATGCACACGCAAATCGTAAAACTGGCCTGTGAATCGGTGACCCTGTGGCCCATTCATGAGTGTCCCACCAACAACTCTTGATTACACTTCGAATCTGCACATAGACTCAAACTGAGAACGCACCATGAAAATCGTAATGATTACGTGACGACGACGCCAGTACCAATGAGCCAGTGCGGTTGCGTTTGCTACGGCCAAATGAGGCAGACGGCGCAGACGGCGGCAAACTTCTGCAGATGCTGCTGTGGCGGTCTCGCACGCGGGCGCCACTGGGCGAATCTGCCTCAACGTGCACTTTCAGAATGCCCTGGTGTGCATCGTGTTCAGTTGGGGCAGCCGTTGAGCACGACCGTGTGTGATCGCTTGTGGTGACCGCTGTGCCAGCAGCAGCAGCCTGTGTGTCATCAAGCAAGATCGTCGCTTGCGTCCGTGTGCCCGTTTCTGGTGCACTCATCGCGCATGACGCGTTCATTGGTGCATCCGTGCTGTCGCCGCAACGCGACACGCTCGCTACAGTCGCTTTCTGCACGCATCGATTTTCACCTGATAGAAAAGAAACTTGTAAACTTCACAAATAAAACTCAACGCCAAAAATGAGAAAAACACCGCACCGTTCAACAATCGCGAAATTGGTGAGTTTGCGCGTTGGTGAAGCTGAATGTTTGGTCGACTGGAATGACATTCAGTGGACGTGGAAGCATGTGAACATGTTTCTTCGACAACGTTGAGCGGCGACACAACATTTGTGGTGTGTGCCACAGCACCAATCAATCCCCGTATTGTTTGCTCAGGTGATGTTCGTGATGCTGCTGTTGCAAGTGACGCTCGTTGCAGCGGCATGTCTGTCCAACTTGCTGGCTCATCCACCGTGATTGAGCTTGCTGCTGTCGATTGGCATTCTGTAGTGTGCAGGGCAAAATCAACAGCAAAAAAACACTACACACCATTCAACTGATACTTTTGAATACTTTTGATACTGTTCTATTCTAAAACAGAAAACGAATGCCTAACTCCTCTGAGCTTGCCTGGTTCATTGAAAAACCAACCAGACGGCGGTGAGTGAGCAGAAGCAGCTTGCAGTGGATGTGGGCAGCGCAGATCATCCAGGATGCGTTCATTGAGCGTTGCGTGGCCGCGCGCTGCCACGATGTCAGCCATGAACGCGCGCTCAGCAGCAGCAGACTCAACAGACGAACCGACGACGTCGCGGGCACTGTCACACGGTGTGCTCGCTGGTGCCTTCGGTTGCAACAAGTGCGCCGCAAACTCGTCATTTACGAACACTGCTAAAAAGGGCAAAACATTCTCTGGAAACTGATGTATTGAGAAACAAGAAAACAAGCAAATTCAATCGGAGAATAAAAATACACCAAAAACAGTTCAAACCCTAGCACAAAATAACACTATTTTTCAAAAATTATTCATTAAATCTTGAATGAAACCCATTTGATTTTGTGTTTGGGCCCGCTCCGACAGTTTCTGAAATATGACGAGAGTACGAGACTGCTCAGACCGGGCCTGGTTTGACTTTGACCTAATGCCATTTGGCTGATCTTGAATAAAGTTTGTGATATCAATAAATTTTACCTTAGGGTTTCCGAAACCGGAGCGCAAACAATAAAATAAAAACATGGAGCGTGTTTTTGGTGGTTTTCCCTTTTTTTGGCCAATTATCACAAATGCGGCTCACTTTCCAACCGGCTGATGGTAAATATTCGTTTGTAGCGCAGCAACTGGTCAGCCCAAAACGATGCCAATTCGGTGAACGTGTCACGTCGACACGAAAACAACACTTCGACACAGGCATCCTCGTTGCCACGGCGCATCGCAAGCTCGTCGCAGAGCTCGTTCACCTGACACAGACACGCTCAAATTACGCTCTACTCGTCGCTATGACGAGGGGACACCGCCGCGGTATGCTTCCACCTGGCCTGCGGAAACCGCAAACAGCAAACTAAACTGTTACCAACAAGAGCACTGGAAAGTTAAACTGACAGCTGCACACCACTTGATGAGTGTCTCGAGAAGCCACGGAGAATCGAACGCGAACGCACCAAAACAAAATCAGCTGCCTGCAGATCGGCCCGTTCGATGACGACCGGCTGACGATCGACGACGGCAACAAAGTGCAACCTGCGCGCCCGGTCACACCAGTTGCACGCACCTGCACACGGACGCTCACCAGCCGCACAACGCCACCTCGCCGTCACACACCAGTCGCTCAGACGCAACTCCGGCTGCAACAAACCAATCACCACTTTTCCTGGCGCTCAGTGAAAGTGGAAAACGGTCAAAGTAAAAGAGAATGACTCGAAATGCGGTGTTGACTTCGAAGTCGTCGCCGCGGTAGAGAATGGCAGCGCTCGAGTTCAACGCGCACGGATCAGACATCATCTTTGATCGGAGCGCTGAGTTCGTGGACACCGTCTGCAGCCGCCGCAGCACCAAACTTTGGCGATCTTCGATGAAATTGCCATCGACGGCTGCGTCCAACTGAGCAAAATAGCGGGACAACAATGAGGCAAGCCGCTGACGACGTGCGTACTGCACCGCAGAAAGCACCAGAGACCACGCAAACAGGATCATGCTCTGCGAGCGACCCGTCGTTTCACGACATGCCGCTTGAGCGCTTGTTGCTTTATTTGCAGATGCAGATGCAGCGCAGCTCACTCACATAACACCCGCTGCTAAATGAAAAACATAAATAACAGTTTTTCAGCAGCAGCAACAAGAA
>JASANC010001869.1:0-12489 GCA_030248135.1 Theristus sp. LFF4_11 | reverse complement strand
CGGTTTGCAGGATCAATTCGAACGTTGATCTCATCTGGTATTCCGGCATCAATCTTCCTGTCCACCCTGAACGCCCGTCCACGGCCGCGCACGACCACGCCACCATCGGCAGCATCGAGCAACTGTCAGAGTCGTTTGCGCAGTTCTTCTCCACAGGGTGCGCCAGCAGAGCGTTTCATCAGCGACCAGCGCACGTTTGTCACCGTGTTCAAAGAGGCTGAGCGACTGCCGCACGAGGTTGCGTTCTTCGCTTGCTCGATCATTCGTGTCGTCTGAGACGCTGATGCGTTTGTAACTGTTTCGTTAATGAACCGGGAAAATCATTTTTACGCGATGTTTTGCACGCCTTTCGCAGAGACACATTGGCGGCAACGCAGCACTGCTTGCGAACAGCATGGTGGCAGCGTTGCAAAGTGCCGAGGTGAGTCGACGGTTGAGTTGAATGACGGCGTCCGTGCAAGTCGGCACCGGCGGTTCAATGTCGTTGTTATCATTTTGAATCGGTCAAAACAAAACAACGGACGCAGACTCGTCTGCTTGTGTCAGGTGATGTTGGTCGGGCCGATCGGTCCACGTGCGAAGCTGCTGCTGAATCCGCGCATCGTCACGCAGAACAGCGCTCGCATCGCCAAGGACGAGATGCACGTGATCATGGAGTACAAGCTCGGGCAGATCTACGGCGAGTACGTCGCACCGGCCTCGTCGCGCTTCATCGCGTCGCACGACCTCTTCAGGTGACACACACTGCATCCGTTTGCGCATCACGCGTTCTTGTGTCTGCGTTCGCTTGTGCGTAAACTGCTGGGCGAAAAACAGTGGCGCCAGGTCACAATAAAGTTGCAGAGCTACAAACAAACAAGCACGCACGCACACATACGCTGACCCGAGCGCTGCTGTAGTATCATGTGTGTGTGTGTGTGTGCAACATTACAATGCACTCTTTTCAAACGTTTTCGTTTCGTTCGTGCAGCGGCAGCTCGATCGTGATCGACATGTTCTTCAATGCGATCGCGACACAGAAGCCAGACCTGGTCGTGCTCTCCGGTCTGCATCTGCTCAGTGCACAGCCGTACGAGCGCTACCACGAGAAGCTGCGCATGATCAAACGCCAGCTGACGCAGGTCTCGCGCAGCACACCGATTCATCTGCAGCTCGGCAGTCTCGGCAACGAGGACTACGCCTTGACAGTGCTCAATAAAGTCCGTTGCTCTCTGTAAGGCGCTGCGCTGCTTTTCGAATTAGTTTCTCTTGTTTTCTGGTCTTCTAAAAGAGTCCGTTGCTCAGTGTGTTCGATTCGTGAACTTTGTCAGTTGTAAGCCGCATATTTTCTAAACTGTGCAATTGCAAGACGTCTGCTTGCCGCCTGGTTCAGATCGTGCCGCTGGTCGACTCAATCGGCGTCAACGAGCAGGAGCTGGCGTTCATTTCGTCCGTCGCGAATGGTCCGTACGCGGAGGCGTATCCGATGCGCGCAGGCACCATCCACGTGCACAAGGCGGTCGAGATGATACATTGGCTGTTGACTGCGTACGGACACGAGCACGCCGTGAACGACGGCAGACGCCTGACGCGTGTGCACTTCCATTCGATGACCTACCACATCATCGTGCGTTCGCCAGTGATACAAACACGCAGCTCGCCTTTGGCCAGCCGTGCATGTGCGTGTCCGTGTGTTGCAGGCAGCACGTGGCCGCGACTGGTCCAACCTGGCAGCGGCCGTGTCGGCCGGGGCGCGCACGGCCGGGCGTCACTCGTGCGGCGCAGCAGCGGGCCTCGCCGTCGACACGTCCGTGCTCGACCTGCGTGTCAGCTACACGTTCATGCTCGACAACGAACAGGCACGCATGTACACGCTGAACCCGCATGAGTACGTGCACACGGACGAACCGCCATTTTTAGGCGATGTTTTTAGCCACCGGCTAACCCAGAGAAGCGTACAGAACGCCGTCGTAGAGCGTCCATCGAGTTTCGCTGTCATAAAGTGCCTATACACCCAACGGCGGGGCTCGATCCCCCTGCTGTGCGACGTTGGCAGCAGCACCGCTTCACCAACGGGTGTGCACAACATACAGACGGTGTGGTAAAACGTGGAGCACGTGATGCCATTCGGTACACGTTGGCTCAATGTCCGACCAGACGTGCAGACACGCCCAGCAAGCGCACAGTTCCAATTGGCAGCATGCGCACGTGCCAGTGGTGGGCAGCAGGCTGGCTGTGTTTCAGCCCGCTGGCGTCGTGGATGCGCGACGACGTCGTGTTCGTGTTCAGTCCGGTGCTGGTGTGCAAGCACCCGTTGCGCACGGTCGGGGTGCCTGACGCAGTCGCTGCCGTCGCACTCGTCTACTCACAGTTCTATCGCTACGGCATGCCCACCGGCAGCCACGCACACACGCACGCACAGCCAACCAGCTGACGCACACGCAGACACGCACCTGCTGCTCAACGACACCTCCGCCAACTGGCAACTCGCTCGTCGCTGTGCATCTTGCTGTGATTAGATCATCTCGTTTCGTTGTGCCGATTTTCATTGTTGTTGCTCAGGTACAGCGCTGTTATCTGTAGTCGCTCATCGGTAGCTGTTTCATAGTGATTGTATTAATTAAACCACCACGTTTGCCTCAACGTTTCTATAATAATAAAACGCTGGAAACTTCTATTTTTGTTTGTCGTAAAAATAATGCTGGTGGCGAGTTGGTAATAATGCTGACAGGATGGGGACACCGTGACCGTGTGTTTGTCACGCTCACAAAATGGCTTCCAAAAGAAAACGGCTCAATTCTGTATTATTTTGCAGATGCTCGCGCGACTCTATCTCATTGGCACAATTCATTAGCAGTGTCCGTTTCCACATGACCCAACTCGTCCCGTCGTGTGTGTCCCCACAGTCTGTCCACCTTATTGTAATCCGTCATTTGAGCAACATCTTTCTTTGCATGTGCCTTCTTCAGCTAGTTTCACGCTAATTTGCGCTTTCGGCGTGCTTCGTTTTGCGGCTTTTGCGACCACTCAATATGTATTTTTATTTTTGCCGATGATCTTTGCTCGTCGGCTGCGACTGGCGCTAATCCGGATTTGCCGCAAAATCACAAGAACGACCGTGTCGTGTTCTTGGTGTTATTGGCTCAACCGAGTGCGAATGTTGCACACCAGCACAATTACCATCTGTTGGGACACTCGAGTTTGCTGTTGCAATTCGGGCTCTGCCTGCCTACTGTATGTCATCTTGCTAATAATGTGCATGCTAATTTGTATTTGTTTGCCACATTGACCAAACTGTAATTGCATAGAATTTTCACCAGAAAATTGTGCTTGTGAATAATAGTGTTTGTTCTTTTTTTCTGCCAATGTTGAAGCCACCAATTAACAATAACAGTTCATAACTCGAGTAACCAGTGTGACAAAAAAATCGCGTTATCTGCATGTTGTTTTGAAGGCGTGTTGCTTGATACTAATGATCACGGTTGGGTGCAGTATTTGTTCCTGAAAGTCAGTAAACGCGTAACTAATCATAAGTTTATATTTTTGCTGTCATTGGGTGGCTGTTAAAAAACTGACGAATCCAATTTAGGCAGTGTTTGCCAACACGCTAGTGAAATCGCTCAAATTATGATGCTAGTTGTTTTTCAGGTGATGCAAAAAATGCTCATTTCCTTGTTCTTTTCCTGAAGATCTTATTTTATTTGAGTGTAATAACTTTCTTAACGCTACAGAATTGTGTAGCTTGAAACTATGGGCATTTTGCGCTCATTCATTATGCTTTGTTGTTGTGTTCGGATGTGGTTGTTTGCACAAAACAGTCTGTCACAACTCCGGAGAACATTGGTGGTGCAGCGAGTGCGCAGGCGCAGACTGACCGTGCAGTGCCCTGGCTTGCACTGCCGCATCGATCATCGTTGTGCACCGGGTGTGCGTGCTGCAATCTCTCTGTGTTCGCATTGCACACTTGTTCATATTTCTCTGACAGATAACAGCGAAATAGGAAACAGAAGTCACTGGTGGCCATCACCAGCAGGCGCGTGCAAAGTCATCAGATGCCACAATAGAGCGTGTCTAGTCTCAGACAGGAACATTTTGACAGCAACCGTGGTCGCTTGCGTGATGTGTGTTGTTGGTGTGCAACTGCACTCGGTTTGCTTGACTGACTGGACGCACTTGGTGCAGTGGATCATGTGCAACAAGTGACGCTGAAGCAACAGTGGCATATATAGCTGTTGTGCTGCACAACAACCCATCAATCATCACTACTAGCATAAAAACAGCCGTTTTTGTGTTGTCTGTCCGTTTTCTTGCTTTCTTTCAGTGTTGTGATCGTTTGTGTCTGTGTTGTAATTCGTCAGTGGTCATTAGCACACGGTTTGACAGTGCAATGTTAGCTTCAACAGAAGCACCACAAACAAATCATTACACAATCCATAAGTGCTCTGATGTTTTTCACGCAACAATGTCCCGTTTTCGAACACACAAGTTTCCGTTTTTCTTGCCGCCGTTTTTTATAAAGGATGCTTTGATTTTCGTGTTCGATTATATCGTGCTTAGTCATTTGTTCTACCGTATAAAGCAGCGTAGGAAACTGACGAGAGCTTTTGGTGTTTTTTGCGGAGTTATTCTTGTTACACAATGTTAGACGTTCAATCAACCCAGAGGAGCGGTGCGTCTCAAATTTCACAGAAAACAATCGCAGCTGACTGATTAGCTTGGTGACTCCAATAACAACAAGTAATCAATTATGGCTAACATTGTGCCGTTTGTGCCACTGCTCTACATCATTCTGTTGTAAAGCTCTTCGTTTTTTTTTTCTTGGAACGTCTCCGGGCCGAACAGACGTGCAGTATTGTTTTCAAATTTGGGCGTTTGCCGTTTTCAAAACAACTGCATGTTTGCTGTGAGCACAAAAAAAAACTAAACAAAACAATTCTGCTACTGAATGGGTAGAAAAAATAGATTTTGAAATAAGAACAAATTGCGGCTGGCGAAGTTTAAAGTTTCAGTGGCGGAGCGCATGTACGGTACTAGTGCCATAACAATTTTATAAATCACCGTCACTGTTATCGCACGGTTGTGGTATCATCGGTGTTGTTGTTTTAAGTGCATTGATGTAGCACTTGTTGCTTCAAAAAACAATTGCCCATCTACTGGGCTGAATGTTTTTGTTGCACTGGCACAAAGTACACCGCTGGAACACGACAGCTGACCTCGCAAAGGCCGACAACGTTGAATCTCTGACTTTATGCGGTTCTTGATTTTGATACCGTAGGTTAGCAAATGCACAATGTAATATTGTAATCATAGTTTTTGCAGCTAAATTGTTTTTATTCAAATGTATCCCGGGCTTTACACCGATTCTTCAAAAAACATCAGACAAAAAGAACACGTGACGCATGTTAGACAACCATTTCGGGGTAGAGTAATCAAAATGCAAAAGCGTTATTTTTCAACCTAATCCTCAGTTTCATCCATCAGCAGTGCAACTTAAAAAAATTTGAAAAAAAATTGAGAAAATAAGTATTCAAAACTTTTCCAGTGATAAATATGAAATGGATCGTCTCACGTGCTCAAGTAAGTTGCAAAAATGTACACGCGTCTTTTAGTGATCTTGACATGCTGCGCTTTGTATTGCAACTTTTGTGCGCTCTAAAATCAGGGATTTCCACAAAATCAACCTGAATTTTCAAATGCATGCATACAAAATGTTTCGTTTTGTATGCATGAAGATTTTCGCTGTGTCTAATCTGCGTATTTATGCCAAATGCTGAAAACTTGCTTATTATAAAAATACATAGTACAGTATATCCTGAACAACCCCGCGAGTCAAATCATCAAATCTAAATGGACAACATCTAGCCGTTCTCATTTGAGAATTTTTAATGCATTTGGGGTTGAATGTCAATTTGGCAGTTTGCGCATTGTCTTTTGGCAGCAAACAATGGTCACTGCAGATGCAGCTTCCTCATTTGAGGTCTACGGTAGCTCGTACTGGCTGATTGGTCGCAGAGGCTTGCGCATGGGCGGGACTGCTTTGGGGCACACGAGCACACACATACAGCTGTTGTTGCCGTTGAACACGGTGGTCACGGGCGAGTCGCTCGTCTGAGCGCACCGAACGATGATGATTTATTTGTGTTTTGCTAACGCGCTTGTTTGTTTGTGCGCCAACGAATCAGCGACTGTGTTGTTATAAACTTTTAGATACAGCTTTGCTTAACTTAGCGTTTCATTAGTGATCGAGCTAGTTTGCATTCTTGTAAGCTCATTACATTGTGCATTACTTGCAACAACATCGCAAATCTGAATGTTTTCTGCTTCGCCGCCAAGTGCGAGTCACATAAATCATACGCAGCACGTCGCTTGCTTTGGTGCTCTGTGTGCCCTGTCCAACACAACAGTCATGTTTGTAAATTGTTTATCTTCAGTAACCACCAGCACCAAGCTAAATGTTGTGTCAATAATAATTAATGCCAGAGTCAACAAAGTTCGCTTGAACTTTCGCTCATAAACCACGCACTTGTTGGGATAATTTTTTAACTAGTTATCACTTTCAAACACTGTAGTGTACTCCACCAGTAACCTGGTGGAATGGCAGTGTGGAGTTTGTTGATCGTATCTGCCATGTTTTCAAACTGTTATTTTCAGGAGGTACAAAAATAAGATGCCTAGATTTAGTATTTGCGACCTGTGTCCGGAGGCAATTGCAGAGACAGCAAAAGCGGCTGTTCACAATCGAACCGGCAGTCGCGAAAGTGCAACGCAGTCAGAGGCGTCCATTTGTAAGTTTAGATACAAACATCTGCAATATTGTGATGATTTCACTGCACTGTATGCGAATGCCCCAATAACGCACGAAAATACTGGTGCAGTTACGGACGAGACTTGCGTCGATGTGGTACACAAGGCGACGCCGCCCGCGAGAACTGTGGCAACGCCAGAGCTGACGACAACAAGCAACAAAGCAACCACCAACAACAGCAACACTGCAAACAACAACAGCAACGAGTCGGAGCCGCTGTGGTCGCCGGAAGTGGCTGCAGCCAAGGTTGTCTCGGAGGCAGCCGCCGCCGCAGCAAACGGTGACAAGGCAGGTGCAACGCAGCGCAGCAATGAGAAGCCGCCGTACAGCTACAACGCGCTGATCATGATGGCCATTCGCAGCTGCACTGAGAAACGGCTGACACTCGCCGGCATCTACGAATTCATACAGAAAAACTTTCCCTACTACCGCGAGAACAAACAGGGCTGGCAGAACAGCATCCGTCACAATCTCAGTCTGAACAAATGCTTTGTAAAGGTGCCCCGGCACTACGACGATCCAGGCAAAGGTGCGCACACTTTTTTCACAAGCATTCTCGACTTTCGAGCGTTTACATTTCCTTTATCGATGTTCTTTTGTTCAGGTAACTACTGGATGTTGGATCCATCGTGCGACGACGTGTTTATCGGCGCAACAACGGGCAAACTCCGCCGACGGCACACTTCGACGCGAGCACGTCTCGAGGCACTGAACCGCCAGTTTGCAGCAAACGGCGCACCGTACGCAGGCGCACCGCTGCTGCACCACGGCCGTTTCGTGTCTCCGGCTGGCCCGTTCGCAATCAACCGGCTGCCAACAGGCGCGTTTCTGTGGCCGCACGGCGCTGTGCCATTCGAGGCACGTCTTCCCATTCATCATCACCATCATCAACAACACATGGCTGACATGCATCGCCTGTTGCTGTCTGCTGCAAACATGGCCACTCGACTGGCACCCTCACACCCACCAGCAACAGCACCGTCGGTGCCGATGCCGCTGGCACTCACCGAAACTCCACTGCGTCCGTCGCTGGTTGGCGCAACTTCAAATGGCATCGCAAAAGGCCCGATGCTGCCGAACCACGTTCGAACCGAGACAAGTCAACCGCCGATCGGCCTGTTGCAACATCTGTATGGACTAGCAAACAGTGCCACTGCTCCGAACGGGGCCACTCCGCTGCACGTACACAGCACGCAAACCACCAGCCACACGAATGCAACCACGCGCACGGATGCTAAAACTGTGACTGCGTGAATTTACAATTGCTGACAGACCACATGCACTTGATACTAAGCTTTGTTTGAACTTGTGATCGAATCTTATAAAACGATGAGTTTCTGATCTGGTCGAATTGAAAAGTATACTGAATGAATGAGCTTATTTCATATTACGACTGGCTTGTTTTGACAACGACCAACTAATCTCTTGGACATTGTTCACACCTGCATGCATGTACACAGTACTCTAAAAAGTTGCCCTCAAATTGTATTGTTTTTATGTTCATCTTTATCGATGCTGTGATTGATCTTTGAAATAGAAAACATTTGGTACACTGACATATCGATTGGTATCGTTTGGTACAGTGGCCGTTCTTATGAAATACTAAAATACATGTGTGGAAAGCTTTTTGCCATTATGTGACGCTACCGTACCCACAATAGAACTTCTGTTACGGTAATTCAGCATAATTTTAATGTTGTACAATACCTATGTCAATCATGTTGTTACGTAAAACGCCACAAGCGCCCAAAAATCTTCAAAAGGGTTGAATAAGTTCAACAATAAAGAGAAGCAGGTGACAAACAAATGACAAGTTTCTTCCTTTCAGAAAACTGAGTACCTTCAATTTTTGCGTGCAAGCGTTGTGTGATGTGTTTTGTATGCTCAACACAAAATGCACTCAATCAAACAAATCAACCCCAAAAACGTAATCATCCGCTTGTCAAAAAGACACCAACCAAAGCAGATACATTAGTGTTTTACTTCCTGTAGTGTCGGTCGTTCTGACAGTGTTTTCCAGCCTCTAAACCAGAAAGATTGACAACTTTTGCTGTTGGGAGATTTCTAATAACCATGTATGTTTTTTGTGTTTACACGACAGTGAAGGTGATTGGCGCGGCAACCTCTGCTGGATTTGAGGGCCATCCTGTCATTTAAACTTTGCAAGACAAAAAGTTGTCGAGCGCTTTGTTTTACTGTGTCGAACAATCGGTGATATGCACGAGACAAATGATAGCGCGCTTGTTTCTCTTGAAAATCACATGTAGCTGAAACCGTTTGACGATTTAAGAGTTTTTGTTTAGCCTCGTACGACAATATTTCTATTATACTGCTTCTTAAATCTAAAACAAAACGAAAACATTCTACTGGCTTGAGATTAGATCAGATTACAGATTGATAATGCACATGAACCCTGTTTATTTCGCAAGAAAGAAAGTCGTTTTTGTGGTTGACGCTTTTTTGTTGTGCCGCCGTTCACCGTACACAAAGCAAACAGCGTGCATGTGTTATCACTGATATCTAATCGTGTTTCATGGGATTTGCTATTTTACAATTCATTTATTATAAACCTTTGGTTTTGTTGTGTTTTTCTTATTGTTTTTGGCGACGTGAAAACAACCAAAAACACCGTTTTTTAAAGAATAGTGTATGTGGTCACGGAATGACTGTGGGTCAAAAAAGTCAACCCCTCAATTTGTTGAAACTGGATGTTTTCTCGTTAGGAGACAATTTGCAACGAAATATTGCGTAACCCAGATTAACAATGGTATATTTGTCACTGGAGCTAATTAGACGTGTGTGGCTACTTTCACTTCGTCTTATAAAAACACGAATTTGGCACCCAAAGAGCAACACGGACCTTGTGTGATTAGCAAACCGGAAATTAGCCGTGAAAATGCGGGCCACACAGGGCGGACCGCCAACAGCGACGTGATAATTTTGCAGATTTGACACCTGTTCTTGTCATTTGTCATAAAATGACCTGGTCAGAAGCAAACATACTGTATGATTCCATTGTTATTGCTTGCGTTTGTTGTCAAGTTGTCAAGTTCATAAGGTGCAGTGTTGACCGAATGCAAAAACAAAGAATCAGAAACTCATCTTTTGCCAAATTCGATCCACAATTCAAACAAATTAGTATCAATCATTGGTCTTCAGCAATTTAAATTCACGCAGTCACAGTTTTAGCATCCGTGCGCGTGGTTGCATTCGTGTGGCTGGTGGTTTGCGTGCTGTGTACGTGCAGCGGAGTGGCCCCGTTCGAACATTGACACTGTTTGCTAGTCCATACAGATGTTGCAACAGGCCGATCGGCGGTTGACTTGTCTCGGGGTTCGAACGTGGTTCGGCAGCATCGGGCCTTTTGCGATGCTTGCCCCGAGTTGCGCCAACCAGCGACGGACGCAGGGAGTTTCGGTGAGTGCCAGCGGCATCGGCACCGACGGGCGGCGGGGGTGTGAGGGTGCCAGTCCAGTGGCCAGTTTGCAGCAGACAGCAACAGGCGGTATGTCAGCCATGTGTTGATGATGGTGATGATGAATGGTAAGACGTGCCTCGAATGGCACAGCGCCGTGCGGCCACAGAAACGCGCCTTTTGGCAGCCGGTTGATTGCGAACGGGCCAGCCGGAGACACGAAACGGCCGTGGTGCAGCAGCGGTGTGCCTGCGTACGGTGCGCCGTTTGCTGCAAACTGGCGGTTCAGTGCCTCGAGACGTGCTCGCGTCGAAGTGTGCCGTCGGCGGAGTTTGCCCGTTGTTGCGCCGATAAACACGTCGTCGCACGATGGATCCAACATCCAGTAGTTACCTGAACAAAAGAACATCGATAAAGTAAATGTAAACGCTCGAAAGTCGGGAAATGCTTGTGAAAAAAGTGTGCGCACCTTTGCCTGGATCGTCGTAGTGCCGGGGCAGCTTTACAAAGCATTTGTTCAGACTGAGATTGTGACGGATGCTGTTCTGCCAGCCCTGTTTGTTCTCGCGGTAGTAGGGAAAGTTTTTCTGTATGAATTCGTAGATGCCGGCGAGTGTCAGCCGTTTCTCAGTGCAGCTGCGAATGGCCATCATGATCAGCGCGTTGTAGCTGTACGGCAGGCTTCCCTACATTGCTGCGCTGCGTTGCACCTGCCTTGATCACCGTTTGCTGCGGCGGCAGCTGCCTCCGAGACAGCCTTGGCTGCAGCCACTTCCGGCGACCACAGCGGCTCCGACTCGTTGCTGTTGTTGTTTGCAGTGTTGCTGTTGTTGGTGGTTGCTTTGTTGCTTGTAGTAGTCAGCTCTGGCGTTGCCACAGTTCTCGCGGGCGGCGTCGCCAGGTGTACCACATCGACGCAAGTCTCGTCCGTAACTGCACCAGTATTTTCGTGCGTTATTGGGGCATTCGCATACAGTGCAGTGAAATCATCACAATATTGCAGATGTTTGTATCTAAACTTACAAATGGACGCCTCTGACTGCGTTGCACTTTCGCGACTGCCGGTTCGATTGTGAACAGCCGCTTTTGCTGTCTCTGCAATTGCCTCGGACACAGGATCACAAATACTAAATCTAGGCATCTTATTTTTGTACCTCCTGAAAATAACAGTTTGAAAACATGTCAGATACGATCAACAAACTCCACACTGCCATTCCACCAGATTACTGGTGCACTACACTACAGTGTTTGAAAGTGATAACTAGTTAAAAAATTATCCCAACAAGTACGTGGTTTATGAGCGAAAGTTCAAGCGAACTTTGTTGACTCTGGCATTAATTATTATTGACACAACATTTAGCTTGGTGCTGGTGGTTACTGAAGATAAAGCAATTTACAAACATGACTGTTGTATGGGACAGGGCACACAGAGCACCAAAGCAAGCGACGTGCTGCGTATGATTTATGTGACTCGCACTTGGCGGCGAAGCAGAAACATTCAGATTTGCGATGTTGTTGCAAGTAATGCACAATGTAATGAGCTTACAAGAATGCAAACTAGCTCGATCACTAATGAAAACGCTAAGTTAAGCAAAGCTGTATCTAAAAGTTTATAACAACACAGTCGCTGATTCGTTGGCGCACAAACAAACAAGCGCGTTAGCAAAACACAAATAAATCATCATCGTTCGGTGCGCTCAGACGAGCGACTCGCCCGTGACCACCGTGTTCAACGGCAACAACAGCTGTATGTGTGTGCTCGTGTGCCCCAAAGTCCTGCCCATGCGCAAGCCTCTGCGACCAATCAGCCAGTACGAGCTACCGTAGACC
This sequence comes from Theristus sp. LFF4_11, assembly GCA_030248135.1. NCBI lineage: Eukaryota > Metazoa > Nematoda > Chromadorea > Monhysterida > Xyalidae > Theristus > Theristus sp. LFF4_11. The sequence goes on along the minus strand of JASANC010001869.1, from coordinate 460 downwards.
TCAAATGAGGAAGCTGCATCTGCAGTGACCATTGTTTGCTGCCAAAAGACAATGCGCAAACTGCCAAATTGACATTCAACCCCAAATGCATTAAAAATTCTCAAATGAGAACGGCTAGATGTTGTCCATTTGGATTTGATGATTTGACTCGCGGGGTTGTTCAGGATATACTGTACTATGTATTTTTATAATAAGCAAGTTTTCAGCATTTGGCATAAATACGCAGATTAGACACAGCGAAAATCTTCATGCATACAAAACGAAACATTTTGTATGCATGCATTTGAAAATTCAGGTTGATTTTGTGGAAATCCCTGATTTTAGAGCGCACAAAAGTTGCAATACAAAGCGCAGCATGTCAAGATCACTAAAAGACGCGTGTACATTTTTGCAACTTACTTGAGCACGTGAGACGATCCATTTCATATTTATCACTGGAAAAGTTTTGAATACTTATTTT
>JASANC010001868.1:0-59856 GCA_030248135.1 Theristus sp. LFF4_11 | reverse complement strand
AAAAAGGCTTGACTTAGGTTAAGGTGAACGGGTAAAAATAGCAAAATCATAAACTTCGAATTTTCACTTTACAGAAAAGGCTTCGCTTATGTTACGGTAAACGGGTAAAAGAAGCATTAGCTTTTTTTAAACCGGGTAATTGAAAAAACGTTAATTTTTACATTTTTTATTCAATTTTACTTTATCTACAAAAAGGCTTGCCTTAGGTTACGGTGAACGGGTAAAAATAGCAAAATCATAAACTTCGATTTTTTTTATTTATTTAAATACATTAAAAAATATTGTATTGTAGGCGGCTTCACGGCAGCACAAGGTAAATTTTCTTCAGATTGGTTATTCAGTAAACGTTACTGTTTTTTCTTTTAAATTCAATGCCACTTCACCAAAAAGCTTGGCATTGATTAAGCTCGGGTCCATTGGCTAGTGCAAAAACTAAATTGATCATTTTCACCTTATCAAAAAGGCTTGGCTTAGGATTAGGATTAGGTTTAGGATTAGGAACCTACAACGACTCATTGCAAGCAACCTCTGATCAGAAATCAAAAAAATCACTTTTAAGTATGTATACAAATCCCCGGTCTTAGGGGGGGTGGCACGGTGCCCCCCCACCCCCCCCCCCACCCGACGGTCTCGGGTGCTCGGGGGGGGTGTACCCCCCCCCCCCACCCCCCCCCCCCCCACGGTACTGTCTGGAAATACACGATGAGTGATGAAATAAATCTTGAACATTCGATAATTTCAAAAGACTGTTCCAATTGGTTTGTGTTTGTGGCTTTGAAAGAAGATTTCAGAAAAATAAAATTGAAGAAATTATGTAACATTTTATTTTATTTTTATTTCTTTTTTCTTCTGTCAAAAACAGTACCGAAGACGAGGGGGGTGGGGGGGGTACACGGTACACCTAGAGATGTCAAGAAAAAAAAAATTTCTATTTTTTTTTTTAAATTTTTTTTTTAAATTTTTTTTTTTAAATGAAAGTTGTTCAGAATTTTTCAGGGAGTCCGAATATCACCATCTGAGGAGCCACCGACTTACCATATGACCCCCACTCATATGGGAGGAGGGTGAAAATTTCATACTTGGTTTCGGCGACCCCATTTTCCCACCGACGACATCACGTCTCGTGTTTTGCCTCTCAATTCACCTCAAATAACACGGAAACAAGTTCAACAACAAACCGGTGTGATCATGACGACACGAGGCGAAACAGCAACGAGCAACCAACGAAGTTACGCTTGCAGTGGCAGACAGTGCAATTTCGACCTTTCGAGATCCTGAAAAACGATGCATAAATGTGAGTTCTCTGCTTCTATCTCACCTTAGCGGCATCGGAATTTGTTGAACTAGCCTTTGCGACGCTCAAGTACTTCAATGCGCGAGTCGATCATCACTCACCAAGGCTGAAAACAGTCGATAAATCGATCCAGAATACCACCTGGTGCTCTGGGGGGGGGGGTACCGTGTACCCCGGCCCCACCCCACCCCTCGCCTACGCACTGTCCCCCGCTCCCATATGCTAAAAATAAGGGAAACAAAACCGAAAACTAACACGCATTTTTGATATTATTTTTGAAAAACCTGAAAAAATTTGAAAAAAAAAACAAAAAAAAATTTTGATAAATAAAAAAAAATAAAAAAAATGCTCATTTTTTTTACTTTAAAAAAAAAAATAAAAAAAAAATTTTTTTGAAGCTTACATCTCTAGGTACACCCCCCCAGAGCGCCCGAGACCTCCGCGTGGGGGGGTGGGGGTGGGTCACGCGACACCCACCCCCCAAAACCTGACACTGGACCATCCACACCCCCCCCCCTCGAAATTTGCTGACAGCCCCCCACCCCCCCCCTAGGGTTAGGGGCTTTGAAAAAAAAAAATTTTTTAATTTTTTTTTTCGTTTTTTTTTTAAATTTGGATTTTTTTTCAAATTTAAAAAAAAAATTTGAAAAATTTTTCTTCTACTTTGCTCTGAAAATTCGATTTATGGCATAATTTTTTGAAAGTTCAAACCAAATTTTCTTCCCAACTTCTTTGTGTGCTTAGGTACATGTCATTATTTGGTCATTTTGACCGACGTACTCCATGTTTTTCGATTTGGATGACTTCTAGAGTCAATTTTTAGCGTTGAAATGACTTAACTGAATTGAAATATCGTTTCAGAAATCGTTTTCTTGCAACTTAGAACATGTTTTTTCAGTCGGTAGGCCATGAGATGAACATGATATTTTGTTGATTGGCGTATGTTATAGGTCTGCAATGGAGTTGTGCGACATATTGTTAAACAATTGGAGCGGAGATGTTGGTTAATACCACATCACACGACCGTTTTTCAGATACCCGATAACATGGCCACATGTTAAAACTTGCGTGCTGAGCTAAACTAACGTGTTAAACTTGCGTCTGTCAGTTGCCCGCAACGTGATCGCGAAATCATGGTACGTGTTTTCGATACGATGATTTGAAGAGTGGGCTCTCGCCATGTGGCAGATAGCGTAGCTGGTTGAACCTGAAAGTAAGTGTCTTGGGGGGGGGGGCGACCGGGTCGACAGGGGTTGCCGACTTAGCTACAGCAAACAGGAATTTTTGAACACAGTCAAATTTTGGTAATTTTCTAAAGAGGAACAACTAAGAACGGTTCAATATTCAAGTACACGTCGAAAATTGTCCTGTTTTACTGTTGAAAATGCAACTTTCCCTCTATGAAATGGACATACTTTCAATAAAACACGATTTTCGCTCTTATAGTTTTCCGGATCGTTCTGAAAATAGTCTAGATGAACTCAGCTCGACGAGACGCTTCGAACAAACCTAACTTGTAAAAAAAAATTTAAAAAAAAATTTTTTTTTTTTAAATCCGGATTTTTTTTCCCTAACCCTAGTCTCGGGTGCTCTGGGGGGGGGGTGTCGTGTACCCCCCCCACCCCCCCTCGTCTTCGGTACTGTACTGGTCAAAAAAGATTTTGTTTTGTATTGGTTTGCGTTTGACTTTCCATACTCCACTCCGCATTTGTCAACCAAATTAAAAACGGAGAAACGAATTTTTAAAATAGGAATTGGATTTGGAATTTGGAAAGCGGACAAAATCAGAGAGAAAGGAAAAACGGACGGAGCGATGACGGCGGCGATTCGCAACCGACGCGTGCTGACGTTCGTGATCTTGTTTTCGTGTTTTGCGCACGTCGACCGAGGGTTTTATGTGCCGGGCGTGGCCCCGGTTGAATTCGACGAGTTTCAGCAGATCGAAGTGAAGGTCTCTGTTCGGTTTTTTGGGTTTCTACTTTTTGCACGATCACGATAAAATCTTCATGCTCTTGTTTTTGTATGCGTTGATGCGTATAAGCCAGGACTGGACAAAGTCGTTTTCAAATACGGTTTTTCAGGCGCGCATTTTTGCGTTGAGTTTTTTTGATTTATGTTTTGTTTCCGGCAAAACGATTTTTGTAGTGTAATTTGCATGATGTCATTGGCACATCTCAATGAGGTTTATTTGACATCTCAAAGAATTTTTTTTCACAGTTTCTCAAATCTCAAGCAAGAAGACAAGCACAGTGTCCAATTGCCTGTTTTGTCTGAGCTGTTTGTGACTGCCCGTTTTCCTATTCACTGGACAGACCCACTCAGCGCACAAATATCCGTTTTCAAAAAAGCTCTTTGGCGCTTTTTTCGACTATTCCGATTCTGTTCGCCATGTGACGTGTCGGGCCAGTATATTCAGACATTTTTCTGGTCAACTCCAGGCAATCAAATTGACGAGCGTGAAGACGCAACTTCCTTACGAATACTACACGCTCGGGTTCTGTCGACCGGAGATCGTGAAATATTATTCCGAGAATCTTGGCGAAGTCTTGCGAGGCGATCGTGTCGTTAATACGCCGTTCGAGGTTGGACGAGGGTTTTTTTGTTTGCGAGTTGTGGCCCTTTTTAGTTTTTGTCATTCTTGCAATCAATAATTAATTGCAACGAACTGTTTGGTTCAATCGGGTGGTTCTTACCTTATTACATGCCTTTTAGTTAATCTAATTTTAGCAGTTTTTGAGCGTTTCCCGCAGCGCTGCCGTTTTGTTCTTTTTTGGTCGCCTCCTAGCAACATATTTTTTCAACTTTGTATCAGATCGTTTATCTGACAAGAAGTTTATTTGTTTATTTGTTCTCAAGTGTCGAAAATGCAAAAAATGAGCAGACGCTCTGTTTCATACAATCAGTATTTCGCAAATTTTCACGTTTTTTTGTTTGCAGGTTCGCATGAAAACCGAAATTCCGTGCAGGCCAGTTTGCGGTGATTCAAAGAACCCGACCGCTTTGACGGCCGAGCAAACAGATTTGCTTATTACACGAATCAAACAGGAGTATCATGTTCATCTGTACGTTTTTTCCGAAACAGCAGTTTTACTGAATTTTTTGTCTGATAAGTTACTTTACTTGGTGGGATTACAACAACATGAAAACTAAAGGAAGCCATGCGAGAATCCCATGAGATGAGAAAGGTCTCATGGCAGTCCGATTACACGTCAACCATGCTGTATGGCACTCCGGGCAACCTGCTGATTGGCTGCTTTTGATTTGAGAGTTGTGCTCACACAGAGTGATAGATTCGAGGTTTTGCTCAACAACAAAAAATGAATGCCACAAGCTTTTAGAAAACAATAAAAAATGTGACAATTTGACTGTACATGTGCATTTTTTTGCTGCAGTCTCATCGACAATCTACCGTGTGCGACGAAAATCCAAACGGCTGACATGAGCAGTGCCATTTACGATCATGGATACAAACTGGGTTACGTCGGTAGTGACGGATCGGTGAGCGCTAAACACCTTAATATAGCTTGTTTATTCGATCGTGTCAGAGTCAGACCAAAATGACGTCTTGCGCTCTGAAGCATGCGCTTGTCACATGTAACAACACAGCCTTCCGGTTTGCTGATGATTTCACGTGAGAACAACGTGAAGCGGCGAGCAGAAAGGAAATTCTGCGGTCTGTGCGTGACATACGGGTGTTCTTCAAAGCAAAATGACGTCATTTTGGTTCGACACGTTCGATTAACTCTGCAATATTCAACCGGTTAACCAGAACACATTTTTTCAAAAATCTTAACGTGCCACTCAACAAAACTAGGCAACGATCTTCGCCTGTTTGATTCTGTTTGATTGACAACAATCCTCATCCCGTTCGCCAATTCGATCGCAAGTTGAATTTGTGATTTGTCAGATAACGACGTTTTCGTAGTAGCACAAATCAGTTGCAGTCGGTATAAATCCGTGGCCATCACGTCCGATAAAAAAAAAACAGTCCCCCCTCAAATCTCAACGGAGCGAATGGCGACTTTGCACACATGTTCACCAGGTCTACCTCAACAATCACCTCACGCTGGTGCTCTATTTCCACGAGCCGCAGCCGCAGAAGTATCGCGTCGTTGGTTTCGAGGTCGAACCGCGAAGCGTCGATTATAAAACGCTGAAATGGCTGGAGAACGTGTGCTCCGAAGAGGGACAGGCGAAACCGATGCAACTGGAGAAGGGCGCCGCGACGCAGATGATGTGGACGTATAGGTCGGTCGTGATTTGTCCTTGTTTTTGTTTTGGAGAGGCATCTGTGGCGGCTAAAAAACAGAATGTTTGTTTGGCTAATTGTAGCGATTGAAAACCAGGATGTTTGTTTGTCCAAGCCCCATTAAAAGGGTGCCATCCCATTAAAAATAAAGCCTTTAGTCAGAATTCTTCAAAAAAATACGGAACCGTTGTTTTTTTGCCTTGAAAATGTGGACTGTTTTCCAACCGGCTATTCTGTTAGTTTCAATTCTTTCTGAAAACTTTTGTTCTTCAGCGTTCGCTGGGAGGAATCGAAAGTGAAATGGGCCAGCCGATGGGACACGTACCTGACGATGAGCGACGTGCAGATTCACTGGTTTTCCATTGTGAACTCGATTGTGGTCGTGTTCTGCTTGACAGGTTCGTTGTTTTTTGCCGTGTTTTTGGTCGATACGTTATTTTTATTGTCATGTACCGCTACGGATTTTTTTGGATTCTTCCCTTTTCGGGATTTTTTTGGCGTACAGTGTAATTTAGGTCTTTTACCTGAAACGTTATTATGTGAGTATTTTTGGTTGCGCACGTGGAAAAATAGGTTTCGCAAGCAAATTTATTGTATTCGATTTGAATGTTTAGCGGCTGTACTGAAAACTAGTGAACGTACTTTAAAAAAAAGTTTCATTTTTTCACGTTGTTTTCTGTTGCAGGTTTCTTAACTGTGATCATGATTCGTACGGTACGCCGTGACATTGCACAGTACAACCGAGATGACGATTTGGTAGGTTGAAGGTTGTCTTTTCATTTGTTGATATGCCGTTTTCAGTGTGAATGATGTTTAGTTTAACCCAAGCGGCGTGGGATCAATGTTCTCTGTAATCTTTACAGTTTCGTTGTTTAAACAGTCGAACTCTAAATTATAGGGAAGCAGCGTCGTCGTTGGTGATCACGCTTTCTGTGCAGAAATTTCTTGCGGGCGGAGTTTGCTTTGCACAGAAAGCGTGCATGCGCGTGACCACCACCAACCAATCAGCTGATTCCCTACAATGTGGAGTTCGACTGCAGACTGGAACTCAATTTATGTTTTTAACAATTTTGTAAAAAAATATTTCAGGACGAAACCTTGGAGGAATCGGGATGGAAGCTCGTTCACGGCGACGTCTTCCGCCCGCCGCCGCATCCGAAAATGCTGACCAGCTTTGTCGGCAGCGGCATTCAGCTGCTCGGCATGGTGTTCGCGACTATTGGTGTGATTTGGCGATGTTTTTTTTGGGGGGGGGGGTGGAGATCAAATTCAAACGCGGCACGCTGATTGGCTGCTGCCAGCCATCGTGGCGTGATCGGCATTCGGATTTACTTACTGATATCAGCGCGTGTGCAAATCTCGTGTGTGTTAGTCGTCAGAAATGGCAGTGCAAGATTTGCCGGGCGGGATAGCCAAATTGGTGCTCATTTCAAAAGCAGCCAATCCAGCTATTAATAGACGTGTGTGGTTGAGAAATTCGTGCTACAATGCCAAATTGTGTGCGCGTCTGCCAAATCGTCCGTGCTTGTCGCCAGAACAGGTGGAAATAGAAGACACGGTTTGCCGGGATGGCCGAATTGGTGCGCTTTTCAAAAGCAGCCAATCCAGCTAGATGTGGGTGGCTGAGAAATCGGTGCTGAAATGCCAAAACCAAAACAACAAAACCACCCGTGTTCGGATTTCGCGCAGCACTCGCCATGCTCGGCATGCTCTCGCCAGCTAGCCGCGGCTCACTTATGACTGCGGCGCTGTTCTTCTTCTGTTTCATGGGTCTGGTGTCCGGCTATTATTCCGGACGATTGTATCGAACGCTACGAGGGGTACAGTGGAAACGGGCGGCGTTTCAGGTGAGAACTTGTTTGTAACCTGGATTATGTACAGACTTTCTGTTTGTGAGCGACAAGTTCCGGTTGGAAAATCTAGTTTTGTCATGTTGGCCAACCTTTCGTAATAATTCGCAAGCAAGCAACCGCACCGGCCAGATAAACGCGGATACTTTCGCTGCTGTTCTTTTCCCATGAGCTTTTCGTAACCTGAGCATCCTGCATTTCTGCTAAACCATGAATGAATGAATACCCGAGCGCAAGGCCTTCAGACAAACAAAATTCTCCAGATTATGAACGAAAACTGGTCAACCGTTGTCACCACCAAAAATGTGCGTTTTTTCAGACCGGCTTCCTGTTCCCAGCAATGATCCTCGGCACCGGTTTCGTGTTGAACTTCTTCCTCATCGGCAAGCATTCGTCCGGCGCGGTGCCGTTCCCGACGATGCTGCTGTTGTTGTTCATGTGGTTCGGCATTGATCTGCCGCTCGTCTTCCTCGGCTTCTATTTCGGCTACCGGAAACAGGTTCGACTTTCGTGGTTTTTCTCGGATGGATGGCCTTTTTTTAATAATTATTTTGAGAAACTCGGATAATGCGCAACTCTGGCGGTTGCTGGTTGGCGGTGTGTGAACGTCTGAACATCGTGGTCAAATGCCTCTATATCCGTGGCCATCGATCGCTGTATTTCCGAAAGGCAGCGAAGTTTCCGTCGCATACTTACTGTGATGTTGAAGGCTACCCAGAGATGTGTCTCAACCTCCGTAGGGAGGTCGGACCATAGTTGTTCTAGGCCGGCCCTCCCCAAAAAAGTTTCAAATCTATCTCTATCAGACAGGTTTTTTTCGGCTCAGCTATAATCTATCTAAAAAAATTTTCTCAGCCAGCTATCTGTCTGAAAATTTTCGTCTTCGAAGACATAAAATGAGTCAATTTTTGACCAAAATTGACCATTTTTGCTCGTAATTGTTGAAAATTTCGCTAATTTTAAGTAAAATACGCGTTTATGCTTGATTTTTTAGTGTATTTTTAGCTTTTTAGCGTTTTAGCTATCTATCTATCAAATTTCAAAATTTTGACCGCCCCCCCCAAAATCACATGGCCCCCCGCGCCCCCCCCCCCAAAAAAATTTTTCAGTCATCTATCTGGAAAATTTGCTCCAGCTATCTATATCGCCCCCCCCAACGCCTCGGCTCTGAAACAACTATGGGTCGGACCCTCGCCTTTTTGGCCTCTGGGTTAAAAGTGAGCGGTTTTCCACTGCGCCACGGTCACGACTCGCTTGAATTGAAAGCACTTTTCTGTTAACACCGTTTGCAAATAAGAGTGGGGGGGCCCTAGGAACATTCCGTGATACATGGAAAAGTTTTTAAACCAAGGGTGCAGGGACATTCTACTAATCAAGGCGCTTCAGGTTTACCCCCTGAGTACCCCCTGATTATGCCTATAAAGGTCGTTTTTAGGGTGCGGAAGTTGAAAAACCCTCGATTTTTTGCGATTTTTCGCAAAGTGTACCTTTTTAGCCCTACCGTATCTCGTAGTTGCACAGTTTCTGGAACCTCACACAGTATTCACGTGAAAGATCTTGCGGAGTTCTTTAAGGCCCTGTATCAATGAGCCCTTGCAAGGGGGGTCCCTGAGGCGCTACGACGCTAGTTAAAATTACTTTTTTTTAAAAATTACGCTATTTTTTAAAACATTTTTTTGAGCTCATAAACACAATTTTTCGATTTTCATTTTTGGTTCTACAGGGGGGTTTTCGGGGTCGCTGAATTCGAATCTGATCTTAGATTTTTGCCCCGGGCATTTTTTTGCCCTAAAATTGGGCAAAAACACATTTTTTTGCGTTTTCCAGTGTTTTTTGGTTTTAATTTTTAATTTTAAGTGCGGATTTTTTTAACAAAGCTGTTTTACAACAGCCTTACAACCGCTGTATCGGAATCAGTTTTGATATTTTGCAACTGACCACTTGTCCACCCAAAAAATGGGTAAAAAGTTGATTTTTTTGCTTTTTGCACACGTTTTCGTTTCACAGTGAAAAAAATCAAGTTAGAAACAACTTGTAATTTTAATTTTTAGTTCTACATAGGGGGTTTCAAAGTCGCTGAATTTGAATCTAACCTTAGATTTTTGCCTCGGGCATTTTTTTTGCTTTAAAAATTGAGCAAAAACACATTTTTATGCGTTTTCCAGTGGTTTTTTGTTTTAATTTTTAATTTTAAGTGCGGATTTTTTTAACAAAGCTGTTTTATAACATCCTTACAACCGCTGTATTGGAATCAGTTTTGATATTTTGCAACTGACCACTTGCCCAGCCAAAAAATGGGTAAAAAGTTGATTTTTTTTTGCTTTTTGCACACGTTTTCGTTTCATAGTAAAAAAATCAAGTTAGAAACAACTTGTAATTTTAATTTTTAATTCTACATGGAGGGTTTCGGGGTCGCTGAATTTGAATCTGACTTTAGATTTTTGCTTCGGGCATTTTTTTGCTTTAAAAATAGGGCAAAAACACATTTTTATGCGTTTTCCAGTGGTTTTTTGTTTTAATTTTTAGTTTTAAATGTAGAGTTGTTTAAAAAACAGTATCATAACAACCTTAGAACCGCTGTAAGGCTGTTATGAAACTGTTTTTTAATCAACTCTACATTTAAAACTAAAAATTAAAACAAAAAACCACTGGAAAACGCACAAAAATGTGTTTTTGCCCCATTTTTAGAGCAATAAAAAAGCCCGGGACAAAAATCTAAGATCAGATTCAAATTCAGCAATCTTGAAAACCTCCCTGGACAACTAAAAATTAAAATTACAAGTTGTTTCTAACTTGATTTTTTCACTGTGAAACGAAAACGTGTGCAAAAAGCAAAAAAATCAACTTTTTACCCATTTTTTAGATGGACAAGTGGTCAGTTGCAAAATATCAAAACTGATTCAAATACAGCGGTTGCATGGCTTTTACAAAACAGCTTTGTTAAAAAAATCCGCACTTAAAATTAAAAATTAAAACAAAAAACCACTGGAAAACGCATAAAAATGTGTTTTTGCCCAACTTTTAGAGCAAAAATAGTCCCGGGACAAAAATCTAAGGTCAGATTCGAATTCAGCAACCCCGAAACCTTCCATGTAGAATTAAAAATTAAAATTACAAGTTGTTTCTAATTTGATTTTTTCACTGTGAAACGAAAACGTGTGCAAAAAGCAAAAAAATCAACTTTTTACCCATTTTTTGGGTTGGCAAGTGGTCAGTTGCAAAATATCAAAACTGATTCCGATACAGCGGTTGTAAGGCTGTTGTAAAACAGTTTTAGGGCAAAAAATGCCCGGGGCAAAAATCTAAGATCAGATTCAAATTCAGCGACCCCGAAAACTCCCCTGTAGAACCAAAAATGAAAATCGAAAAATTGTGTTTATGAGCTCAAAAAAATGTTTTAAAAAAATAGCGTAATTTTTAAAAAAAGTAATTTTAACTAGCGTCGTAGCGCCTCAGGGACCCCCCTTGCAAGGGCTCATTGATACAGGGCCTTAAAGAACTCCGCAAGATCTTTCACGTGAATATTGTGTGAGGTTCCAGAAACTGTGCAACTACGAGATACGGTAGGGCTAAAAAGGTACACTTTGCGAAAAATCGCAAAAAATCGAGGGTTTTTCAACTTCCGCACCCTAAAAACGACCTTTATAGGCATAATCAGGAGGTACTCAGGGGGTAAACCTGAAGCGCCTTGATTAGTAGAATGTCCCTGCACCCTTGGTTTAAAAACTTTCCCATGTAGCGCTAGACCCCCCCCCCACTCTTATTTGCAAACGGTGTTAATTTGGTTTGTGGTGCTGGAATTTGGTTGCCACTTGTACGTCAGGCCTACCAACACCCGGTGCGAACGAATCAAATCCCGCGTCAGGTGCCGGAGCACCCGTGGTATCTGCAGCTGTTGCCGTGGTATGCAATGGAGATTCAATGCTGCGCGACATTGCCTTTCGGAGGGCCGTGCACATCGTGTTCAATCGCTTAATATTATTGCGCACGCCACACAGACAGTATCATCTTTTCTTTAACACCTGCGACTCAATGCGGTTGTGGACGTGAAAGGAAACTAGTTTCAATCGTTATGTGGTAATTCAGAATAGCCCAAGTGACCCGGCCTTATTTTGGTGACTCGGATCCCTTTGCCAATTTTGAATTCCCGCGTCGTTCAAGAGAGTGCTTATCCATCCGTGCGCGCATTGAGACGCGGCACCAAAACAAAAGATATTACAAACAGTATTGTAGTGACAAAACAGACGCACAAACACGAGGAACATGCGTTGTTACATTGCTCGTGTGCTGTGTGTGGTACACAGTTGTGGTTGGTGGGCTGGTGCGTTTGTTTGCAAATTACGTGCACGCTCTTCAAACAAGGACATTAGTAGTTCGTTGTTAGACATTAGATTGGAGTCCGGAATAGGAAGTTTTACTTCAGATTTTTCAAAGTTTCTCAATGTTTCAAAGCAGTTTTCCATTTCAGCATCGCATTGTCGGGTGTACTGCCATTCGGTGCGATGTTCATCGAGTTATTCTTTATTTTCTCGGTAAATATTTTTTGATTTTTGGTTTTGACATTGTTTTTTTTTTGTTTCGACCGATTAAAAAAACCACTTGACCTGATTAAAAAAATTGACGTTTCCCAGGCGTTATGGGAGAATCAGTTCTACTATCTGTTCGGCTTTCTCTTCCTGGTCACCGTGATTCTCGTGATATCGTGCGCACAAATCTCAATTGTCGTCACCTATTTCCAGCTTTGCGCTGAGGTTTGCATCTTCGAGAACGGTTTTTTTTTCGTTTGGGTTGGTTTTTTCAGTTTTGGACATCGTATGGTCACCAACACACCAGCTGCAATACGCTGTGAGCGTTTTGTTATCAGTGTGCCTGTCAGTCTGTGTGTTTCTTGGTGACTGTGTAACATTTGATTCAAAAATCACTTTGTGAAGAAGTGTTTAGTGCTCGGTCTTGAGTAAAAAGACATAACCTGGCTATTGGCTATTATTTGGTGTAAAAAGTTTGTTTTCCATAAATCTGTTTTCTTTCCTGCAGAGTTATCATTGGTGGTGGAGGTCGTTTTTCGTCGGTGGCAGCTGCGCTTTGTATGGTGCGTTTTTAACTTTTTTAACTTAAGTTTTTTAATTGTTGTATGTATGTTCTGTAAATAAACTGTAATTTTTACCTCCGTTCTTTTGCTTCTTTTAGTGTATGGATACTCAATCTTCTATTATATGACGAAGGTAAGCGCAATTTACTTGTTTTTTTTGTAAAATATAGTGCGTTTCTTCAAACCAATCACTTTCTTTTTTTCGCACAACACAGAGCGCAAGAAACCTTAAAAGCAAGAGAATGAGCGGGGAGAGGGATCAGGTTTGGTTGGAATTTGGAAACAAAACTAATGCCTAAATATGCAAATTCGTTTCATGCTTGGATGCGGCAACTGAAAATTGCCCTTAGTCACCCGTTCGAGTCGTCGAGACTCGGGTCTCTCAATCGATTTTGAATCGCCGATGATTCATGATTAACGCATGATTTACAATCTATTCGCGCCTATTGAGTCGCAGAACCATAAGGAAAAGAAAACGCCAGCTTATTATTTTTTTGTCCAGCTCGAAATTGTCGACTTCATCCCGACGTTGTTATACTTCTCCTACACGGCGTTAATGGCGTTAGGCTTCTTCTTTCTCACGGCTACGGTTGGATTCTACGCCAGCTATTGGTTCGTCTGTCGAATTTATGGAGCTGTGAAAATTGACTGAATTGCGACTGAATACTTTGTGTTTTATTTTTGCTCGAAAGCTTTTGTGTTATTGTGTGTTCGTTGGTTTAGGCTTTTTTTGTGAAGCAGAGATTCTTTCTGAACAATCGCACTCTGGAAAAACAGTGCAGTATTAATTGCACACGTGGACACACAAACATGTTTTACCATTTAAAATTTTTGTAAGAGAATCTGTAATTGTGCCAATATGATTTTTCATTGTTTTCGTTTTTTGTCGATAGTTTCCGTTGTATGGTGGTGTATTGTTGTGATTGGGATTTCTTGGATTTTTGTCTGTTTTTGTGTCCGGGTTTGTCTCTAGTTTTCGGTTTTGATGAATTTGTGATTTGGATAAGGCCTCCAAAATTCATGTGTTTTTCAATTATTTTATTTTACTTGTTGGGAGATGTTATACAATTGGTTGTTTTTCTTTTGAATTAACTTTGATTGACTTGAATGAAATTCAAGTGTTACTTCTTCTCATTTGCTCTGGTGTATTGTTCAGATTTGTTTTGTTTCTGTTGATGTTTTTTTGTGGCGAATGGCCAACTTTATTGTGTTTCTTGGTTTTTGTCAAATAAAATTTCACAAGAGAAAATACTAATTTATTCTTGCCCTAGTTCGGAATGTGGTGTATGTACGAAAGTTTTTCGATTTCCAGAACTTTTTTCATGGTTTTTCTTGTTTGCCAAATTTGTTGAGTTACCCACCACACCAGACAGTTCTGTCAATTCACAATTCACCGATTTTACAATTATTTTTTTTTTGAAAACTGGTTTCTGCGAATTCGGGGACTTGGTTCGTTTTCCCCCACTGTTTCGCATTCAGTCAAATTCAGAAAATGTGTGCTTTTCTTTTTCGAATAAAAACACACTGATTGGCCAGCCACTCTGTCGTGTGCGGCCAATCAGCGAGTTGAATTGAAACGCACCCAAACATAGCACGTGCTCAGCTGTCGAGTTGTTTTTTTGGTGGCTTGAAGTTTTTTCTCATTTGTCTTTAATCGTGGTGGCGACAGTTTGATGAATTGTATTGTAACTTGGTATTGGTTGTCTTTGTGCGGAATAAAAACCTTAGAACTTGTGCAGATTGAAGTGGGGTGAATATTTGATATTGAAAGAGTCCTGTGCTGAATGTCACACACGCCAGAGAAATGGCAGCTTTCGATGCTGAAAGCGGTGGGCCGTGGAAGTTCTTTTTTTAAATTTGAGTTGTGGCTTGACCGATTTTGAAACAAATTCACCCATCCACCGCTCTGTTGATACTAGTTCAGTCTCACACTGATTCAGAAAAACTTTCTTGTTCAGTCAATTGCTGCCTGCGCAGTATTTGCGTGCGTTTCGGTTGGTTTGTTCTTTTCTTTCACAGTTTGCACATTTCATTTTTCTGTTTTCCTGTGTTCTTTTCTCAGCTTTATGCGTCATATCCTCTCCTGAACGTGTGCTGTGTCTCTAAACGTGAGAATTTGTGCGTGGTGTTGTTCTCCCTTGAGTTGTTCACAGGTTTGTCCGAGAAACCCGTCTTCTCTTTGTCATGCAAAAAATGACTCGTTTGCATGATGTTGCTCTGAGAAACTGAACGCAACAAATTGAACTGAGCACGCTGATTATTGGCTGCACAATGCTGCGCGGCCAGAGTGCTCAATTCAAATGACGAATTGTTTAAACATAATCCGACATTTTCGATGCACAGTTTCCGAAGTTTTTGCATCTGAGAAATCTGCTTGCCGCTTTCTACCCAGCCACTGCAGGTGCGCAAGAACAAATCACTTTTTGCAATCATCAGCACATTTTTGTTGAAGGGCAAACGTTTATCAGAATCAGCAAAAACAATGTTCTTTGCCAACGAAAATAATTCTTCGCAGGAAACTTCCTTTTGCAACGAGTTGAAACCTTTGACCGTGACGGCACGTTTATGCCGATATGTCAGGAGCACACTTTCTTATTTTCGTGGACTTTCCGTTGTCATGCTGTCAGAAAAACGCATTTTTCTTGTTTCTTTCACCTAACCCACAGCCAAAACTCTAGTATGGTGTCATATACGTGGAAACTGAACTTTGTTCATGTGTTCATGGTCCTATCTGTATCATAGTCCTATCTGTATCGTGTGACAACACAACAGACAAAAAAATGCATCACTACAATGATTTTCGTGTGTGTTTTTTCCTCTGTTGCGTTTGCCTGAATGCATTCTGATTGATTATTACTTTTCGGCCATCTGCTGTTCAGCCATGCCTTGTTTTGCATATCTGCGGTCGTAAAAATTTGCGTGCTTTCCGTGAACAAAGATAGTGGAGCTGTAACAGAAAAATGAGCAGTTTTCAGCAATGCGGTGTGTGAATCATGGTTTTTCATTAGTTTTTTTTCTGTCCGTTTGACATCTGTTCTGCTGGTTTTGCTGTGGTTTCGTTGCAACTTTCTGCGTGGGTTTATATCACTTTTTAGTTTAGTTGGCAACAGAATTACTATGTGTGCGGCTGGTAACTTCCTGATTTGACTTTTTTTGAATGCATTAGCAGACTAAAACACAAGTGGATTTCTGCGCAAATTCACAGTCGATCATCTGATTGGTCGAATCAGGATAGAATGGACACAGACAATCAGCAGTTGAATTCTCAAATTCAGGAAGTCTGAGATGAATACCAATCTGAGATCATACCCAGCCAAGACTTCGTTTTTTCGCGTTTCTTTTTTCTCTATTTTTCATTAAAACACCACGAAAACCAACACAAACATCGGTGTGTGTGTGTTTGGTTTGTGCGCTGACTGTTTCACAATTTTCCATCACGCAACGATTTGTTGTTGTCGTTTTTTGTTAGCTAACCCAGTTTTGTCTGTTCTATTCTGCTACTGTTCCGTGCCGGTTTGTGCCTGCCTCAATGGAACGTTACAAGTGACAGCTTTTACAGTGCGTTCTGTTTTCCCAATCGATTGTACTGCTCGACATCGTGTGCATTTTTGCTTGTGATAATTCCTGGTGTATTAATTATTGATTGTTTTAATCGAACCAATGCGCGAAATCAACGTTCTGTATTTGATTTTCTTTCACTCAGTCAAGCATTCGAAAAGTTTCCTTTTTAATAGGGCACGCCGATTGGCTGCACAATGCTGGCGCGTTCAATCATCGCATCCACTGTTTCACTTTACCGCACGATCCATCCAGTTCACTTGCGTACTCTGCCTATTTAACAGTGCAAAACGGTGTGCGTTCAGTTGTATCGATTCACAGCCATATGTCAGCAGTCCCTTTGCGTGTTCCATTCTTTCAAAACACCCGTGCTTTTGCGCAACTTGAACACGGAACACAACACGATAGGATTCGTTCAGATGTGCGTTTTTCGCATTTTTGGTGGGACTTAGCATTATTTTACAACAGATGGAAGGCAGTAGTAGTGGAGAGGTGGCAAAACAGTATCGACTTATATTGTCAAGCTGTGTATGTACGCAAGGATTGCTTAGTTGGTCTGGGCTGAATAGTTTGCGCGTTCTGTTCATGCGGCACAGATGTTCGAAAATGGCGCAATTCGGTTTTCAAGGTGCATGCTCCGTGGTTGTTGAAGTGCAGACCACACCACACTGAATTAATTTCTCCAACCACAAGCACAAGAGTCCCTTTTATAGGGCTCCAAAATATCGAAAAGTTGCACCTCTTAAGGTCTCTGAAAACCACTCGAAATCGTAAGTTTCCTTTGTACACAACCACGATTGTGTAATAGGCTTCGCTTAGGTGCGCGTTTTGGATGAACGTAATATAGCAACACTCCATTCACTCTGCCGCAATACTCCAATGCGTTTTGTTTGGCTCTCATGTCTGCACAGAAAAATGTATTGATTGCAGCCGCGGTTGGTTTGCGCGAAGCGCGGACTGAACACAATGTGTGTGGTACATTTTAGCTCATGGCTTCGGTTTGCGCTGTGCTAGACGTTCGCAAAGCTGTGCTTCATTGCTAAATTTCCGCATTTTCTGTGTTACTCTGGCGGCCTTGTGTATGGGGTGTGGGTACACGCATCAGGCAAAGCTGAGCTATTCGCGATTGCTGTGGTCGCGTTGCCAAGTAAAACGAGGAAAACTAAAGCGGCGGGCTGCTTTCGCCTGTTGTTGTTGTATCAGTATGGTCGGGTCGCATGTACTGCTCAGTTCCTGTATTTTTTGCCACTTCTATAGAAATGTCCAGGCTTCGCAGCATTTCATCATCTCGTTTGCTTTTCTGTGTTTCTCAGTGTTCTTCCGTCCGTTGTCACGTGACTGTGTTTTGAAATTATTTGCAATCGACGCGGTGTTTGCAGAGACAAATCCGATTTGCTGCAATTTGATGATGCGCATGCGCTGATTGGTTGCTTACGATCGATTTCAAGCCGCTTGGAATTTTTAACCGAGAACTATTTTTTTTCTCAATTTGAATCACGCACGCTGATTAGCCGACCAATGAAAGTTCAGACCGATTCAATAATAAAACGCTTCGAAGTTTGATCAGTCAACTGCTTGTGCATAAGGTTTCTGTTTCTGATTGAAAATCCAAAAAGTGTCGTGCCGTGCAGACACAAAAATGTGTTTTGCAGCACAACGAATGAATCATTTCACAATTTTAATACGGCGGTGGTAACAATCAAACAAAGCGAACCAATCAGCTAGCCCCAGACAGCAAAGCGCGTTATTATGATGCGTGTTTTGTCCGTGTTGTCATGTTACCAACGCGTGTGTGTTTTCAGACACGTGTATTGTTCCTTTTTTCGCAATGTGACAAATTTCGCAATCGCTCAAATTCATGTAAAGTTTTCGAGTTTTTTTTTCATTGGCTGTGCAGTTTGCTTTTTCATTTCATGTCATTTTCCATTCCTTTTTGATTTCTTGTCTGTTGTTGAGTGCATTCGATCAATGCCGCATGCAGTCAAAATCAACTGATTCATGGAAACTATTTGCGGTGTGTGTGTGTGCAACTTTCTCCAGAACAACAAGTCCAGCTGCACTCTGCAATATTTGTTGCCAACAAAGACATTTCACCGTTGTTGCACTTGCACGCAAAATGTTCTCCGATTGGCTCGCTCGGACACGTTTGTTATGCGCACAGACACGTCTCCTTCCAACGAAAAGAAGGGCGGTGTACGCGCGTTTTTTGCGCTTCAGACGTTTTTGGCGTTAGCCAGAGTGAGACAGAGACGCAAAAACGCACAACAACGTTTGTATGCCGTCACGGTTTTTGTCAGTCTGTCGCTCACATTTTGGTTGCAATGGGCTAAGTTGTTATTTTTCGATTTTTTTTTGCAACGAGGTTGTGTGGTGTTTGTTTGAGTTGAAAATGGTAAAATTTTCGCCAACTTTGTTTGTTCTGAACGGTATTTTTAAAACGTCAATTTCCGATTTTGAATGACGACGAAACTGAAGCCCCATCTGGCACCTGGCGACTTATCGCAGCAGCAACCGTTTCAGTTTCAAAAAGAAATGAACGCATGGATGGAAAGCGCTTACAGAGGTAAACGAAACCGCAGTTCAGCGCTGGCATTTTGTCACACAACACGAGCAGACATGCACATTCCGAGGCCTAACCAGGAACGAACAGGCATGTTGGTCGTTCGGAGCAGGCGTCATCTACCAGGTTACCGGCGTCACCCCAATCAACTTTTTGAGCGTCAGTCGAACAAAATGATCTATTTTTTATCCATTCCGCAGTTTCACCTCTGCACTCGCGAACGCTTCCGTTTTTCCAACAACGGACGCTGTAATAATAGCTGTAACGGCAATACGTGAACGTACATGGTCAGTGTATATCATTCATTGTCCGAGTGAGCCTTCGCGTTGTTCCGCAGATGGTCGAAAAATATCGCTCATGTCTCATGTTGAGCTTCGCTGACGCTGAATTTTTTTACACTTTTTCAGTTGGTGCATGGAGCAACAACTTTGCACGACATGAGACGAACACTGGAGAAAACAGTTTTGTTACGTAAAAAAAGTGTTAGCGCATTGCAACCTCTTGCAGTTTCGTTAGGCCGTGTCTTTTTGTTGCGGGTTTGTTTCTTTGTGTGTTCGCTGTTATTTTATCAGCATCATCACCACACGCACGCGCTGTCTGTTGATGTGTGCGTTCAAACAGCGCTTCTTTCGCAGATCACTTGTGTGTGCGTGTGTGCGCGTTGGAGACTGAATGAATGTCGCTGTTTTCGAAAACCAGTTCCAAAAATCTCTCCGTCTCGTGTTTTTCCCGCGCGAACCCAGTCGATGGCAGGCGCAACTACTGACACAACACAGCGGATAGGATGTGCGATGTCGGTGTGCGCGCGCGCGTTTTCCCGCCAAACACGCAACAAAAAAGTGTGTGCTGGAAAATTTTTTCGATTTTACCAAACAACAACAACAACACCGCGTCTACTCTACTCACAAGGTTTTCCGACCTGCTGTTTTTGAAAATTGTGATAGCAGAGAGTCAGTTCAGTAGACGGCGGTGAAAAATTTCATTTTGCACAATATCTTTTCGCAACTTTCTCTCTCTGTGCTAGAGAGTGGTGTTGTGTGTTTTGTCGAAAACCAATAAACAGACGTTTCTCTATCCATACCACGTTTCCATCAGCAGTTCGTTACTTTGTTCAGCGTTTTTATTTTGCAAAAATATTAGTCAGAGAGATTGGTAAAGGAAGAGTGCAGTCACGTTGCAGCTGACGTGTGACCTGCCATTTTTGCAATGTTTTATGTATTTTGGTTGTCTTTTTATGCAAGAGTCGCTTTTTCAGTTTCATTGGTTTCAGTTTTTTTGCTGTCGGGTTGTTTTGCTGAATTGTCTGATAGCACGTTGTGTTCATTTCATGATATTCATCACGCGACTTTTTTCTTCTGTTTGTGATAAGAATTTTAGTTTGTGCTGTTTTTGAAAACATATTTTGTCCACTCACACTTTCTTGACATCCATTTTTTTGCCACGTAAACTCTTGGCAAACGACAGAGGGTGAAACTGTGGGCATCTGGTTGATTGTCTGCACGTGAACTTGCACAGTCAAAATTACCCAATCAACCAGTGTCAAATGTTTGTATTGGTTTCATCGTGGAATTGCCGGTTTAGTGATTATCAATTAAAACCTCAAATTGACTAAAAATTTCATTTTCAGGTTAATCACTCCAGAAACAAGGCAAATCGGCCGTGAAATAAAAACGTCCACAAAATTTAAAAAAAACTGAAAAAATGGTAATTCCGTCATCAACGAACGCCCGGAGTCCGAGTCAAGCGTCGCTGTTGTTGCGTGCCGGTCCAGCAGCGGGTACGACGACATCGCCAACGGGTACGCCACTGAGCGTCGGCGCCGCAACGGGAACGCACTACAATCAGCATCGTCTGCTCGACAGCGGTCGCGCGATTTCCGATCGACATCGACTGTCGAAGAAACAGCTGATGGACTTGTCGGCCGTGCTGGAGTTGTGGCTCGATGAAAACGGCGACAATTTGTATCCGACAAGAGAGCAGAAGGAGCGAATCGCGGCTGACACGTCCATGACGTTTAATCAGGTGGGTTTTTTGTTTTTTTTTTTGAAATTGCGCCCCCCCCCCTCCGATGTGGTTCGCGCGAAAACCCTGTACTTTGATGATGACTGGGGTGGGTCATGTGGATAACTAAAAGCGTTCCCCGTTAGGCAAAGTGTTCCACTGTATGGATCATTGGGGATGCAATCAAAATCAACCAATCAGCATGTTTCCAATGCAAATGTCAACGTTTGAGTTCTATTTTTACCGTCTTAGTTTATGTTAAAAGTGGTGATTTTCGGTTTGTTTAATTTTTACTGCATAGTTTTTGATGAAATCTTCGAGCAATGAGTTTATTAGTCACGCTCACAACCCGTTTCTTTGATGTTCTGTTTCTGCAAAAGTGGCTCGATCTTTTTTGTATTAGCTTGATAACGGTTTTTCAATGACACACGCTCACACACACGCACCACCAATGTTTTCTGAGCTTGCTCCAGCAGTGTGGGAAACGTTAGCAGTTTGTAATCAGCTCAACTTTTTTTAGCGCGAACTGCGTTCGGATGTGACTAAATTATTATTGGTTGAATTTGAATTCGATTTGCTGATTGGCTGAGAACATATCTGTGATTCAGTGAACCAACTTGATCAGTTTCAACTTTTACAAACTGCTTTATGGATTGTTCGTCGTTTGCTTTCTCCCAGTCCTTGTTTGTTGTATTAGTCATCGTGAAAAAAGTAAAAGCGCCTTTTTGTTGCTGAAAATGCTAAGCTTTATAAGCAACTAAAAACGTTCGAAAAACACACACCCAGTTTTTTTACTCCCATTGCTAAACAGCTGGAAAAACTTGCTTTGCGTGGTTGTAAAATTCTTGGGCGTGGACGGGTTTGCTGCTGGCTTTAAAAAACTGCCCGATCCGAGGTCTACATACTTGTAGTCTGTTCAGGAGCGAAGCGACACAATGGTTGAAGATTGGTCACCATCCGCCGATCATAATGAATGAAACCAACCAATTCAAACCATCGTGTTTAACTGGATGAATGGTGCTGTTTTAGCTGTGTGTGTGTCTGTGTTTTATTTATAACTTGTTGTTCATTGGCTCCACAGCGGAAACATGTCGCTCTGATTTAGCGCTAGTCTGCACTAGAGTGCTGTTACAACTGGCGCAAGCACTGTTTCCTGCGGTTTCGCCTGGTGGGTGAGCGCATATAACAAGGCATATGCGTTCAACCACCTCTTCAGATGACGGAGGCTCGCTCGAACGCTGAGACGCACTGCAGACGTGTTTGTATTTTGTCTTGAGAGCAAGTGCTGCGCAGACAGACATGCCAAGCACATGTGAAACCACAATCGCCAAAACAGACTACACACGCAATACGGCGCTCCGGGTGGCGGGAATTTGAATTTGTTTCATTGTGACCGGACCGGAGAGTGACAAACCCGATGAATAGACGACGCATATCTCGTTCTTGCAATCGGCACGAACAGAACAGAGTATCGAAAAACTTTGCCACTGTGTCGTTTTTCTCGTTTTTGGTCCTGTCACTTTGGATTTGGCACGCAGACAACGTACGCATAGACTATGGTTTTACAAGAAAAGTTGTAAAAGATTTATTGCACCCCCCCCTTTCAGTAGAGGTAGGTACTTAGTCTTGTGTTGTCGTTGTAGATAGAAGTGGAGTTTTTCGTAGCAGTAGTAAAATAAGTTCAGGCTTTCAAGAATGTTACGCGTTGAAAGGTAGAAACGAAGCGTAAACTTCTTTTAGTTTGTACTGTTTGTACTGCTACTGAATTCGTACATTATCGCATTTGTTGGAATTTCGATTTTTCTTTGTTTTGTTTGTAAAAATAGTACGAGAGCATTCGCGAAAGTATTCTCGTGTTTTTAAATTGATACTGATTGGCTGCATATCACGTCGATACGACCTATGAGAAAGACAAATGCAACCAATCAGCGAGTTGTACACAGTGTGTGTTTTTTTTTACAGTAACTCAAATTTACTATCGGATTACGGAATTTCGGCTTTGCTTTATTTTTGTTTCCATTTATCCTCTCTCTTCATGTTTGCCTGCTTAGCCGGATTATTTCCTGTTTTGCGTTCGGTTTTCGATTCAACAAAGTATTGTTTTTAGCGGTGTTTGTCGGTTGTTTCCGTTTCCATGGTAATAATTCCTATCTAATTTGCGCATCTTCTCTTTAGATCCGAAGCATAACATTGATTTGGCTGTGTTTTTGTTTGTACTCCTTTCCATTCAACTGTTGCTGTTGCTTTTGGACTGCATTTACATCCAAATGCGCACATTGCTGTGGCCAGTCAGCGAGCTGCATTAAAATTCTTGAACGTGAGAGTTGCGTAATTTTGTTTGTTTGATTGATCTTGAGCTTCGCCATTCGCCTCGCGAATCGGTTGATTAATGACTGCATCGCATTAAAATTTGTAACTCGATTTTCGAGAAAAAAACACCTTTTCATGAACGGACATGTTAAAAAAACAACTGTAAAACTGGAAAATTCCAAAAAAAAGTTTCAGGTGAACCGCTGGTTCGCAAATCGACGACGAAAACTGCAGATGAACGCACTAAATGGAGGCGAACCGGCACACGACCCGACGCCAACGCCAAGTCCGTCGTTTGGCGCTGACAGAAGCAGCTGTGAGTTTTGTTTGGTCGTTTTGAAACGGTAAAACTCGCGCTCAAGTCGAATCCTAAAAAGACTGTGCCGTTGTATTTAGTCCGAATGCTGCATTGCACAAACACACCAGCGGAGACATTTTGCAGTTTGATCATTGTTTATGCCATTTGAGTCGGATCGAAACTGATTGCATCAAGCAATAGGAGCTTGATACTAAGAAGCAATCAATCAGCGGATTTGTCTATGATTTGCACTGCGCGGCTTGCAGCCACGCTCAGCAGGTGGAAAAAATAGTTAATTGAGTGTAAAGAAACACGAAAGTAACTTGAACTTCACTGATTTGTTCAGCGTGTTCAAGAAAACAAACAACAAACCCACCGAAACTTCCATCGTTCTTTGCAGCATGCTCGTTCGACCACAGCGGCACGGTGACGCCGCCGCAGATACTCGCCGCAACCACCAACCTGAATCACCAGAATTCCGTCCTACCAACGAGCGCAAACGACCAGCCACGACGACAACCGATATCACCGCAGCAATTCCATCCGCAGCAGCAGCCCATTGCCAATCACCACCACCACCGTGCTGCATCCACCAATCAGCATTCCGATCATCGTCAGATCACCAATCACAACTCAAACTCAACCCAAGCACATCAACACACCGCAGTCAACGGCAGTAATCAGTTGATCAACACAACAACATCAACAGCGACACCGACCCATACGACAACGATGGCGGGCGCTCAACAACAACAACCGAATCTATACGATCAATATCTGGCGTGGCTGACGGCGGCGGCGTTAGCGCAGAACGCCTGGTCGTCCGCGTTTCCGGCCAATCAGCAACTGGCACAGCTTTTCGCGCAATCACAACCGCCACAACAGCAACAGCTGCACCAGCACGGTGTGCCGGCGGTCGCAGCAACCCCACCGTCACCGCCGCCACCAACGCAATTCAACCTGAATTTCGCAACAACGCCGAATGGTAAACAGCGACTGGCGCTGTTGGACGCCGAGAATCTGACGGAACAAGAGACACTCGCGATCTCGGCGCTGACGGACCTGGCGAGATCGGCGCTGTATTGATTGATTGATTGATTGATTGATATTGATTTGTTGATCGCTTGCGTCGATGTGAATGGCGACAGTTTTGGCTTCGGGCTGTTTTCTTGTGTTGACTTGTGTGGTGTTTTGTTGTGGTCTCGGAAACTTCTGAGGTTCTAGTCTAGCAGTAGATCCAGGCAGTCATCGAATAACTGCTGTTTGTCTGAATGTGAACTGGTTTTGTTTTGAAAAATTATGCGCAGCAATAGTTTTTTTGCTGTTTGGGTGGTTGGTCAAACGGAGGTTGAAGAAAAACATGCTTTTTGTGCAATGTGCACATTGACTGCGATAGCAGGATATACGGTGACGTTTTGTGGACGTTACTGTAACGATTTTGAAAATTCTGCTGTTGCAGTCAGTGTGAGCGTAGAAATGAGTGTTGTTTTGACTCTGAAGTCGAAGACCAGCCAACCAATCAGCGCACTGCTTACCAATTTCTCTGGCCAATTTCCGAGGCTTCAACTCGTTGTTGCGTGATTCGGTTATAGTTTTTTTCAATGTGATGACACAATTCTTCTCAACATTTTTACTACATTGACAACGGTTTTTCATCGTTTTATTTTTTGACATACATTTTCATTATGGGTAGGTGTTCTTATCGCGAGTCACGTGTTTCTTTTCTGTAATGTTTTATTGGTTTGTCTAATTGTTTTTTCTCTTTGTCACAAGTTTAGTTTCTGTTTTTATTGTTTCTCATTTTACTCTCTCCTCAGCTTTGTTTCGGTATATTTTGTGTGTTGTTGTGTTTTGCTTGATCCAGTCCAGTTTACCCGTGGGTAATTTTGAATCTTTTGTGCTTCTTTGATCACAGTAAAAAACGGTTTTTATGTAGGCAGAAGGATTAGGAAGCGACAGAAGAGCAATTTTGGTAATTTGAGTTTTGTTCAGCAGACTGTTTACCGTTTGACATGGAAACACGCAAGAACGTGTCAAATTTTTCTCATCTGAGTTGTTTTGTTAGTTGTGTTGACGTTGACCTCGTTTAATAGATTTGGATTGTTGTCGTTTTTGTTCCAGCCAAAAAAATGTTATTTTGTTGGTCGTTTGAAGGGGATTGAGAGGCAAATCCAAACAGATAAAAATGGTGAATAAAAGTGAAAACTAAAAAAAACGGACTTGGTTGACAGCAATGAGCAGCTTTCGGTTGTTTGGATATACCGCACCCAAATATGGTGTAAAGTCGAGCATACATTTTGCAAACCGCTAGCTGATTGGCTCCATTTGGATCGTTCATCCTGGTTGGTCGAAATGCAGCCAATCAGCTTTGGACACTGATTATGTGCGCGCGATTGGTAACGCCGTATTTTTTCGTCTGACCTTTTAAAAAAGTATTTTTGAATCCTGCCACTGAACATGACCAGAACAAAACCGACATTTCTTTATCTGTCAGTATCTTTGAGAATCCTGGCATTTCTGAAATTTGGTTGCAAATGTCGTTTTGATCTGGTGCATTCCGTCTTATTTGTGAAAACTAAGGATATTGGAGGAACCAGAACACACGCACACAAAAATGCCGTGGTTTATCAGCAGCAAAACAGGGTGGTCAAAATCACAAAGACAATCGATTGTTGCTACATAAGTGAACCCCGATGACCGATGAAATCTGGTTAAAACGAACGTTAAAAGGAAGGGCAGACTCCGCCCCCACAGCAGTGCTTGCACAGAAAGCATGGATCACCATCCAATCAGCTGATTATCTGTAATTTTGTCTTCGACTGTATCTGTCTCACCTATCGGTACCAAATATCCAATTCGAATCTAAGCACGGTGATTGGCTGCCTGCATATCTTGTTGATGCAGCCCAGCGACGTCAACACGACCAATCAGTGAGTTGCATTCAAATTCCGCCAAAATGGCGCACAAGCAATTTGTAACTCTTGCGCCTTTTATTAGACCTTACCCTGTCTGCACATACTCGATATATAGCCACGGCATGTTTGGTCTGTGCGCTTTTATTTATTTCTTTATTGTATTTCGATTTTCGGTCCATGTGAGGACAGTGGAACTTGAAACGAGATCCGGTGAAGCCTGTGTAAGCTCGTGTGTGGTGTCTCGAAACGCAATAAAGTCGCCAATGCAAACATTTTCATCGTTCGAAACTGAAAGCGGTAGTCATGCAGTTCACCAGCCCAGAGTTCACTGGTTTGAAGTTTATCCTTCTTAGTTCAGTCTTGTTTTGGAAGTGTAGTAGTGAACTGGACCATTACCCGCGAACGTGGAAACTGTATTTCGTAGGCTTTCAAGGAAGTGCCTTTCTTTCTCCGACCGAATACCCACTGTGCGTTCGTTCGTGCGTTTTGTTTGGCCGGGTTGCTTGCATGTTGCCGCATAATCACACGGTTTTGGTTTTGCGTTCACGATGTCAGATTTCACTGTTTGCCTGCCGTCAGCAGGGTGTTGTTTTCGCCAAAGCCTTCAAATTTCACGACATCAACGCCTTAAATCCGTCGTTTTTTCTGGAATTTGGTTTTGTTTCTGGCAGTTTTTTTCTCTCCGAGTCGTGTTTCTGTGACTGATGGCCGCAAATTGTTACTGTTGTAACGCAAGTCTTCCAATGAAAATCTGCAATTGAGGCTGGCTCATTCTGGTCCAAACTCTAGGTACAACCAAATCTCCACATTTCTGCACTTGGGACCTTTTTTCTGGAGTTTCTGACTTCACCGTCTTTTATGGAGTCGCTTTCCGCTCCTTCACTGTTTATTCAGCGCTCTTTCCCGCTCTTGTTTCATGAACCCACCCACACACGCAGCACACATCTGCTGTGTGACCGCGGGTTCTCAATGTCTGGCTTCAATTCACGATCTTTTTTTTAGTTGCTTTCGACCTCCACCACAGTAAGCTCGTGTTTCATTGAATGACGTTGTCTCTCTTTCACAAACAATGTTTGCGTTTGTGCCTCGCATTTCATCAGAATTTGAAATTTGAATCGCAGTTTCGGTTTATAAAGGCTAGTCGAACATTGTGTTGCTTGTAAGTCCTTGTCTGAAGACCGTCCACTTGTGTGACTTCAGTCTCTGGTGGTGTTGTTGCACAGCAGTCCGCAACAAACACACAGGCACGCGCGTATTGCGCCATCACCGGAGCGCCTGTCTGCCAGTGCATGTTCTGGTGGAACTAGCCGCACATTTTTCAGACGACATTCGTTCAGAAAAACGTGTACTGCTCGATGAATTTCAGGAAACCGACAAAAAAATAAAAAAAAAAACAAATGCAAAATTTCGCGTGACTGTCGCGCGTATGGCCGGTCGCCTGCCAGCAGAGACGTCACGTGACCGCGAGCGACGCCAATCGAACGCCGCCACCACGCGTGCCATCGTCGTGCCGGGCGAGGCGCCGGAATCGGACGACGAAAACGAACAGCAACGAGTCGAAGCAACAGTCCGCAGTGAATCGCCGAGCGTCGTTGCGCCACCCGACGGCGCTGTGCAGACGCCGAAATATAGCAGGTGCTGCTTGTGAACGACACAATGCTGCAATGTTGTCACCGCTCGTGGCCTGCTGGTAGTGCGTTAGACTGCAGTCTGTGCGCTCGGGGGATCGAGCCCCGCCGAGGGGTGTATCGGCACTTAATGACAGAGGAAACTCGATGGGCGCCCTACTCAATGGCGTTCTGTACGCTTCTCTGGGTTAGCCCTGGCTAAAAACGTCGCCTAAAAATCCCAACACCAACAACAACAACAGCAGGCGTGCATTCCGGTTCTTTTGGGATCGATGGTCGTCTGTCACTTGGGTCACTAAAAATGGGTCCACCACCGCCTGATTTTCAAGGAGACAAGTGCGTGTTCCTCCTTGGAAATCGGATTTGTTCATTCCAAACGACCCTGGAAAAAGTTTCAGTTTAAAAAAGTCCGTGTTTGAAAACGGAGAAGTTCAGCGCAGTAATGTTGCACAATCACAGACAACCATACTAGCACACATAACGCTGGCTGACACAGGTGTTGCTGCAACATCGTGTATGTCTGTGTCGTGTTTGTGACTGTGTAACTTGACTGTATTACAACAAGCAGCACTAGCTTGTCTTCAGACTTGAACTCCAGCTGTCACATGATTGGCTGTTCGATGTTCTGCTGAGCTACAAGTCGCACAATCAGTGTATTCCATTGAGTTGACCATGACGTCATAAAGATTTCATGCCCCCCCCCAAACAATAGCGATTTCCAGCGTCGCACACCAACAACTCCGCGAGACGACGCTGTTGCTGGAAGCGAGCGTTCAGACGTACTTTGACAAGCAAGCCGTTGGCGTCGTCCGCGACTTGCACCACGTGGCGGCCACCATCGCCAGCACGCAGCAGTCAGCGCAGGTGTCGGTTGTCGTCTGAATGTTTTGTTGTTGTTGGGATTTTAGGCGATGTTTTTAGCCAGGGCTAACCCAGAGAAGCGTACTGAACGCCGTTGAGTAGGGCGCCCATCGAGTTTTCTGTCATCAAGTGCCTATACACCCCTCGGCGGGGCTCGATCCGCCGTGCGCTTGTTACGGTGCTGTTATGTCCCTAATAGTTTCGTGTTTATTACGAATAATTCCGACAGTCCCACAGAATTCAATCTAACTTTTATTCAGTATAACAACGGTCCGCAACAATGGTAGAAATCGAATAGAATGAAAAATTGAATCCTTTCCGTTCAACTTCGTAACACGCTGATTCGTTGGTGATCACGTGATGCGTGCTTTCTGTGCAGGCGTTGCTGTGGGGGCGGAGTTTGGTTTGCACGTAAAGCATGCATTCCGTGATCACCAACGACTGACCAACCAATCGGGTGATTCCATGTAATTTAGAGTTAGATTCTACGATGTTATTTACAGCAGCCACATTTCTGCATTATGTGTGTCTGTGTGTGTTTGTTTGGAGCTGTGCAAGATCACTGTGCTACCTAAACAGAATGCACTGTTTTTAGACTTGGAAGTCTTCCCATGACTTTCAGAAATGCTAAAGGGCTAATAATCCGGAAGGGTTTTGTTTGACTGAAAGTGTCTTCAACACCGATTTCAGGACGTGACGTACAAGGCTCGCCAGTTGGCAGACACCCTGTACACGGTTGACCGTCAATTGCAGTCGATTCTGACCGCAGCGGCTGTGTTTCCGCAATTGTAGAGCACCCGGGTGAATCGCGATTGAACCAATTGGTGAGTTGTTGGTCTGCACTTTTTCTAATTTCTTGTTTTTGAAATTTGCATCTCCGCGCCACCCCTCTCCTACCGCTTACAGATTTTCAAAGTGGTGGTGTACCTTCTGTGCTCTAGTGGGGTTCTTTGGGCGGCTGAGTGTCCACTCAGAACTGCAAGAAAACCTGCAAGCTTCGCTTTGTGCTGGTATCGCCAGTGATAAGAGCCCTTTCTCCATTTCAGTTGTTTTGATTGCTATTACTGCGGAATGGTAGTGAATTCGATGTTTTTTTGATGATAAAGCAGCATAGAACTAGTGGAAGGCTACGGCTACAATGTTGGTGTTGGCGACTTTCAATTGAGTAATAGAAATCTTTCTTCCAGGACATTCCGCAGAAAGACTCGTAAACTGCCGTGTTGTGACAGCCACAGCTCAACTGCAATTAACAGCCAGCATCGTATTCTTCAACTTTGAACGCTGGTGGACATCGATTGACAGTTGAAGTCAACGCAAAATTATTTGAAAAAAAAACTACGATAAAATTGCCGAATTCATGGCGGAAAATCACGAAGTTATCGAAAACGACACCCGGCCAGAGACGTCGTCGTCCGCAAACCAGCAAAAGCCGAGCGGTGGTTTCGATTTGCAGTCGCTTCTACGCGAGCCCGTACCGGAGGCCGATTTCGAAGTGCCCGATTTCTCGCTGGGACGTGCGTTTTTTATGCTCGTTCGAATTTTGGAGCTTTTTGTCAGGGTGGGTTTTTGTTAGGAGACCTCATCAGCCCAGAATACCTTGATGCCGTGTCCCTTGCAACGAATTCAAACAAGAATTATGGAGCAACCGCCTGTATTAGTAGCGTTTCTAGGTTCGAACGGTCCCATAATGCTTCGTCGCAATGTCTGCTACATCGCCGCCGGTATTCTGATGCGAGGCGCAAAAGACAACCCCGAAATTCTGTTGGTCCAAGAGGCGAAGGAAAGCTGCAGAGGGCGCTGGTATTTGCCGGCAGGACGAATTGAAAGTGGAGAAACGATAGTGGTGAGATTTTTGGTTTGCGCAACAGCGTTTGCTGGATTTTGCAATCCGGGCTAGCTTGCAGTTGAACGAAAAAGGATCAGTGTATTTGAACTTCGTTCCAAAGCTGCTTTTCTGTTCTTCCTGAATGAATCGATTTGATTCTCAAAAACGGATGTGGTGCTTCTTATGACGTCTCTTTCATGAACGTCATGTCATGAACGTCATGAACGTCATGAACGTCATGAATCAAAACTGAATGCAGCTCTGCACCAGGGTTTATTATTTAGCCCATTAAGGTACAGACCAGCACGGTTTTACACAGCGAAACCACCAATTAGCAGCTAAGCTCAACTCATGAATTTTTAAACTCGATTTCCAGCAGACGTCCACAAGTTTCCTTGAATTTTCAGGCTGGCGTGGAACGTGAGGTGGAGGAAGAGTCAGGTTTCAAGGTGAATGTCGAAGATTTGTTGTTCGTCGAAGTGCAAGGCTGCGGATGGTACAGATTCAGTTTTTTCTGCGCCATCACTGGTTAGTGGTTGGGTTGTTTCCTATTATTTTTTGTACAGTATGTCCGAATGAACGTTTCATGATTTTTTTTGATAGCAGACTAGGTGCACTTTGGACAGATCTCGACATACCCAATTTTCGGTTGAGAGGAACAGTTATGAGGATTAGGTAAAAACTAGCCTATTGACCCGAGCGTATGTGGCTTAATCAATGCCAAGCCTTTTTGGTGAAGTGGCATTGACTTAGAAAGAAAAAAACAGTAACGTTTACTGAATAATAACCCTGAAGAAAATTTACCTTGAGCTGCTGTGAAGTCGCCTACAATGCAATATTTTTTTAATGTATTTAAATAAAAAATGCGAAGTTTATGATTTTGCTATTTTTACCCGTTCATCGTAACCTAAGGCAAGCCTTTTTGTAAGTGAAGTAAAATTGAATAAAAAATATAAAAACTAACGTTTTTTTCATTTACCCGTTTTAAAAAGCTAATGCTTTTTTACCCGTTTACCTAAGCCAAAAGCCTTTTTTGTAAAGTGAAAATGCGAAGTTTATGATTTTGCTATTTTTATCCGTTCACCCTAACCTAAGTCAAGCCTTTTTGTAAGTGAAGTAAAATTGAATAAAAAATATCAAAACTAACGTTTTTTTTCATTTACCCGTTTTAAAAAGCTAATGCTTTTTTACCGTTTACCTAAGCCAAGCCTTTTTTTGTAAAGTGAAAATGCAAAGTTTATGATTTTGCTATTTTTACCCGTTCACCCTAACCTAAGTCAAGCTTTTTTTGTAAGTTAAGTAAGATTGAATAAAAAATATAAAAATTAACGTTTTTTTTCATTAAAAAATACCCGTTTTAAAAAGCTAATGCTTCTTTTACCCGGTTACCCTAACATAAGCCAAGTCTTTTTTCTAAAGTGAAAATAAATAGAAGAAACAAAAAAGTGACGTTTATAATTTCGTTTTGCAGTCATTGCTTCTTTTTACCCGTTTACCCCAACATGAACCAAACATTTTGCAAAGTGAAAATGAATGGTAAATACCATTTCGACCCAATTAAAAAACTAACTTTTTTCAGAGACGGTTTTGTTACATCTTTCGCAGTCGCTCGTCAAGTTTTGAGCAGCAACAATTGCCAGTTGCCCATCGTGCGTTACGTTGAAATTATCGCTCATAACCACGGAGTATCAATTTGAAAATGAAACAGAGTATCAATTTCAATGAAATTTACTTGTTTTGAATCCAAAGTGCAACTTGCAATACCGATGTCGATGTGCGTTTTGCAACCCGATTTTTAAAAACAAAAAAGTTCAAACTTTTTTCAAAGACGGTTTTGTTACGTCTTTCCCAGTCGATCATCAAGTTTTGATCAGCCACGCTTCCATTTGCCTATGCTGCGCTGAACTGTCTCTGTTGACCAAAGAGTATCATGATGACTTCAGCTATATAAAGAGCGACGTTTTGAGAAAACAATCTCAACTGGCATTGATAAAAATAGGTTAAGGAAATTGAGATTGAGTTTTCTTAAATAGCAAAAATGAGCGCCAATTCAAATTTCAAAAAAATGACACGGACACACAAATTGCATTTTTAGTATAATACTAGCCAATTGACCCGAGCGTATGTGGCTTAATCAATGCCAAGCCTTTTTGGTGAAGTGGCATTGACTTAGTAAGAAAAAACAGTAACGTTTACTGAATAATAACCCTGAAGAAAATTTACCTTGTGCTGCAGTGAAGTCGCCTACAATACAATATTTTTTAATGTTATTCAAATAAATAAAAAATGCGAAGTTTATGATTTTGCTATTTTTACCCGTTTACCCTAACCGAAGGCACCCCTTTTTGTAAGTGAAGTAAAAATAAAAAAAATATAAAAACTAACGTTTTTTTCATTTACCCGTTTTAAAAAGCTAATGCTTTTTTACCCGTTTACCTAAGCCAAGCCTTTTTTGTAAAGTGAAAATGCGAAGTTTATGATTTTTCTATTTTTTACCCGTTCACCCTAACCTAAGTCAAGCCTTTTTGTATGTGAAGTAAGATTGAATAAAAACATAAAAATTAACGTTTTTTTCAATTACCCGTCTTAAAAAGCTAATGCTTCTTTTACCCGTTTACCTAAGCCAAGCCTTTTTGCAAAGTGAAAATGCGAAGTTTATGATTTTGCTATTTTTTTTACCCGTTCACCCTAACCTAAGTCAAGCCTTTTTGTAAGTTAAGTAAGATTGAAAAAAAATATAAAAATTAACGTTTTTTTCATTAAAAAATACCCGTTTCGAAAAGCTAATGCTTCTTTTACCCGGTTACCCTAACATAAGCCAAGCCTTTTTTCTAAAGTGAAAAATGAATAGAATAAACAAAAAAGTGACGTTTATAATTTCGTTTTAAAGTCATTGCTTCTTTTACCCGTTTACCCCAACATGACCCAAACATTTTGCAAAGTGAAAATGAATGGTAAATACCATTTCGACCCAATTAAAAAACTAACTTTTTTCAGAGACTGTTTTGTCACATCTTTCGCAGTCGCTCGTCAAGTTTTGAGCAGCAACAATTGCCAGTTGCCCATCGTGCGTTACGTTGAAATTAAATATTGTTGAAGTTGAATACGTTGTTTTGAATCAAAAGTGCAACTTGCAATTGCAATGCCGATGTCGATGCGCGTTTTGCAACCCGATTTTTAAAAACAAAAAAGTTCAAACTTTTTTCACAGACGGTTTTGTTACATTTTTCCCAGTCGATCATCAAGTTTTGATCAGCCACGCTTCCATTTGCCTATGCTGCGCTGAACTGTCTCTGTTGACCAAAGAGTATCATGATGACTTCAGCTATATGATGAGAGACGTTTTGAAAAAAAACAATCTCAACTGGCATTAATAAAAATAGGTTAAGGAAATTGAGATGAAGTTTTCTTAAATAGCAAAAATGAGCGCCAATTCAAATTTCATGAAAATGACAGGGACAGACAAATTGCATTTTTAGTATAATAGAAGATAGACTAGCCAATTGACCCGAGCGTATGTGGCTTAATCAATGCCAAGCCTTTTTGGTGAAGTGGCATTGACTTAGAAAGAAAAAAACAGTAACGTTTACTGAATAATAACCCTGAAGAAAATTTACCTTGAGCTGCTGTGAAGTCGCCTACAATGCAATATTTTTTTAATGTATTTAAATAAAAAATGCGAAGTTTATGATTTTGCTATTTTTACCCGTTCATCGTAACCTAAGGCAAGCCTTTTTGTAAGTGAAGTAAAATTGAATAAAAAATATAAAAACTAACGTTTTTTTCAATTACCCGTTTTAAAAAGCTAATGCTTCTTTTACCCGTTTACCTAAGCCAAGCCTTTTTTGTAAAGTGAAAATGCGAAGTTTATGATTTTGCTATTTTTCCCCTTTCAC
Source organism: Theristus sp. LFF4_11 (assembly GCA_030248135.1). Taxonomy (NCBI): domain Eukaryota; kingdom Metazoa; phylum Nematoda; class Chromadorea; order Monhysterida; family Xyalidae; genus Theristus; species Theristus sp. LFF4_11. Next base: position 25,522 of record JASANC010001868.1, on the reverse strand, counting down.
CCTAACCTAACTCAAGCCTTTTTGTATGTGAAGCAAGATTGAATGAAAAATATAAAAATTAACGTTTTTTCATAAAAAATACCCGTTTTAAAAAGCTAATGCTTCTTTTACCCGTTTACTAAGCCAAGCCTTTTTTGCAAAGTGAAAAATGCGAAGTTTATGATTTTGCTATTTTTACCCGTTCATCTTAACCTAAGTCAAGCCTTTTTGTATGTGAAGTAAGATTGAATAAAAACATAAAAATTAACGTTTTTTTCATTTACCCGTTTTAAAAAGCTAATGCTTCTTTTACCCGTTTACCTAAGCCAAGCCTTTTTTGCAAAGTGAAAATGAATAGAAGAAACAAAAAAGTGACGTTTAAAATTTTGTTTTGCAGTCATTGCCTCTTTTTACCCGTTTACCCCAACATGGCCCAAACATTTTGCAATGTGAAAATGAATGGTAAATACCATTTCGACCCAATTAAAAAACTTTTTCAGAGACGGTTTTGTTACATCTTTCGCAGTCGCTCGTCAAGTTTTGAGCAGCAACAATTGCCAGTTGCCCATCGTGCGTTACGTTGAAATTATCGTTCATAACCATGGAGTATCAATTTGAAAATGAAACATGGAGTATCAATTTCAATGAAATTTACTTGTTTTGAATCCAAAGTGCAACTTGCAATGCCGATGTCGATGCGCGTTTTGCAACCCGATGTTCAAAAACAAAAAAGTTCAAACTTTTTTCACAGACGGTTTTGTTACATCTTTCCCAGTCGATCATCAAGTTTTGATCAGCCACGCTTCCATTTGCCTATGCTGCGCTGAACTGTCTCTGTTGACCAAAGAGTATCATGATGACTTCAGCTATATGAAGAGAGACGTTTTGAAAAAACAATCTCAACTGGCATTAATAAAAACAGGTTAAGGAAATTGAGATGAAGTTTTCTTAAATAGCAAAAATGAGCGCCAATTCAAATTTCATGAAAATGACAGGGACAGACAGACAAATTGCATTTTTAGTATAATAGATAGATTGCTGAACAGCAGAACAGCAAGCAAAAATGCCGCAGTCATAGCTGAAAGTGAATCCGAGGGCTTGCAATCATAGAATCCGAACGTCGGTTCTGTGATTTGAGAGAAAAAAATCGACGTTTTCTACTCGAATATTGGTCTCACAATGCAGGCGTTCGCGCTAGCACTCTGGTTTCTAGTGACCTAACTTCTGGGCTATCGATACTTTTGTCGAACAAAAACTTTTCTTTGAACAGGAGGCACCCTGAAAAAAGAGCCCGATAAAGAGTCGCTGCAGGCGGAGTGGTTCTCAGTTCGAGAGGTGCTAAACAGTATTGCTGGTCAAGCGTCCTCCTTCAAAGTCAGGTCAGTCAGTCTGCAGTCAGCCTTGAGAACGGAAAAAAATTCAAATTCGTCACGCTGAATTGTTGAGCAGTGCACACGCATAAGGTGATGCTAACAGTTTTTTCGATTGGCTGGTATTGCATCCAAACCTGATTGCTACCACCAATCAGAATGTCGCATTGAACTCAACCCGCCCAGATCGGAAAAGTGTCGTTAATTTGTTCAAGAAATCCAATGATTTGTTTCTTCTGCAGAGCGAAAGACATCAAGCGCGTCATCCAGTCTGCAGTGCTTTTTTACGAACACCGACCGGAAAATCCGTCCGCTGGGCTGCACGCATTTGGGGTGTTGAGCACAGTTGTGCCGGGCATGTTCGTGCGCTTCTACATCGTGCATAGAACCGATCCAAATAATCGAAGGTTTGCATTGTTTGGCGATAGCGGACTATTTTTGGTTTCATTTATGGTTTTTACTTTTGTTTTTTTTGTTCAGTTGTCCACATTTAAAACGCATATGATATGATGATCGGGAACACGTGAAGTCAGATCTACGTTGGTTGTTTCACTTGTGAACGGGCACATCGTTGTGAAACTTTTGACTTGCAATTGGCGTTCATCATGAGATGACTGAGTTTCCAGATTCAAATGCAGGCTATTGATTAGCTGAATCAACTAATTCGCATTTTTTTCAAATCAATTTTCTGAAAATTTCAATTTTTTTTCAGATATTCTCTGCTGTTAAGTCGAGATCAGGTGGCCGGCACCAGTGATCTGACGGTGCCACTGGTCGAGTTTTCACTTATCGCCAGCACTTTTCCGGCTGTGATATCGAAATCGTACAGGGTGACGGTTTTCATGAGAAACAAAGTGGAACTCTAAAATATAGAGAATCAGCTGATCGGTTGGTGGTCCACGTGATGCACGCTTTCTATGCAGGCATTGCTGTGGAGCGTCGTCTGTCGGAGTCTGTCGTTCTGCACAGGAAGCATGCATCACGTGACCGCCAACCAATCAGCTGATTCCCTATAATTTTGACTGTAGTTTTTTTTCTTGAGATGCTTTGATTGATGGGGCGGTGAGGTCGCGGATGGTTTCGAACCCGTGTCCACTTGTTGTCACGCAATGTCCAGCGCACTAACCACTGCGCCATCGCGCACCATTCTCATTGCACGCTGTGAAGCGCCGCACAATCCTTACAGGAGCTCCTGCACAACGGCACCGCATTACTGCCGATGCCGTCGATCTGCCTCGGCGTACAAACGCGTCCCGCACCGCCCGAACGCGACGGTCACGACGGGCTGTGCGTGTCGCTGTTGGTGGCGGTAAAACCGCGCAACACACCGCAGATCGTACGCCAGGACCGCTACATCTGGCAGCCGATTGAGTCGGCGGCTGACAACGAGTTTATTCACGAGATGCTGCTACATGGGCCGCGCTTTGAGATGTGCTAGTGGGGCAGACAAACTGTGGGAGAGAGAGTGGTCGAATTGGTGTGGCGGAGTTGGAGATGTGATTGCGTCTGGGCTGGAGATGTGATTGGGTCTGTGTTGGAGATGTGATTGGGTCTGGACTGGAGATGTGATTGGGTCTGGGCTGGAGATGTGATTGGGTATGGGCTGGAAATATGATTGGGTCTGGGCTGGAGATGTGATTGGGTCTGAGCTGGAGATGTGATTGGGTCTGGGCTGGAGATGTGATTGGGTCTGGGCTGGAGATGTGATTGGGTCTGGGCTGGAGATGTGATTGGGTCTGGGCTGGAGATGTGATTGGGTCTGGGCTGGAGATGTGGTTGGGTCTGGGCTGGAGATGTGATTGGGTCTGAGCTGGAGATGTGATTGGGTCTGGGCTGGAGATGTGATTGGGTCTGGGCTGGAGATGTGATTGGGTCTGAGCTGGAGATGTTATTGGGTCTGGGCTGGAGATGTGATTGGGTCTGGGCTGGAGATGTGATTGAGTCTAGGCTGGAGATGTGATTGGGTCTGGGCTGGAGATGTGATTGGGTCTGAGCAGGAGATGTGATTGGGTATGGGCTGGAGATGTGATTGGGTCTGGGCTGGAGATGTGATTGGGTCTGGGCTGGAGATGTGATTGGGTATGGGTTGGAGATGTGATCGGGTCTGGGTTGGAGATGTGCTTGGGTCTGGGTTGGAGATGTGATTAGGGCTGGGCAATTGATTTCCAACTTCGGTTGATTTGTAATCAGTAACAACTCGCTACATTTGAATCGAGAATGTCGTTAGGAAGTGTGTTTTGATTGGTTGAATAAGCCTGAGGTGTACAATCAGCGTACTGGCGTTATTGTGAAGCTGAAATTCACTTTTGTAATTGTTTTGTTATGACCAAGGCAACCAATCAGTCTAAGTCCACATGTTTACTGCTTGTGATTTTCATTCGTTTTATTTTCAGCTGCGGTGTTTTGTTGGTGTTCTGCTCTGTCCACATATTTTCTATCAACGCAGAAGTCAATAAATCAGAGACGCTAATTCATTGCCAAAACGACGTTGTGCTAATTTTACCGCTATAATGTTTAAAATTTATTAGCTCGGTGATGGATATTCTTTTCTCTTTTCTTTCTTTGTTGTGCAGGTGATTTTTCTGTCCAGTTTCTGAAGATTGCGAAGAAAGAAAGGTTTTTAACGTTTTTTTTGCGACGCTTCATCCCGTTTCCGATTGTGATTTTGTACAGATTTTGAGATTCGAGCGTTTGTTCCTTCTTTTACTTACTCCAGTGGTTTTTGGCATTTCAGATTGGTTATAATGTTTTTTTGGAACATGATAGCGTTTTTTGTGGTTTAGAAAATAATGTCGCTGCAGCGACGTAGCGGTCACTCGCAAACACACTGGCATGTGCACACACATTCGAGTAAGAATGCGTTTGTGCGCCATTGTGTTTGTGTGTCTGATCATGCAACGCAACGTCACAGAAAAGTATTACAATTATTACAAGTGTACGGTTTTCAGGAAGCAACTTTTCGTATTGAGATTGATATTATCAACTGATTTTTCTAATTTTTTCGAAACAAAGTTTCATTAAATTCCCGAGTGCTGAAATAAAAAATATGATTGCTTGATTGACTTTGGGTTCGATTTACAAACAAAAAAAAACAAAAAGTCGAATAATCATCGATCTCGATACATTCTTTCTGGAAAAACTATGGCCGAAACGTGTGGAAAGGAAAAGAGAAAAGGTTTGGGGCAAAAGAAGTTATCAGGTCAACATGACAATGGACATGAATTCGATTCTAACCGTTGGCGAGGCACCGATCAGCGGACTGGCAATGGCGCGGCGTGGTCAGTAATTTTTGGGTGAAAATGGCTGATTGGGTTTTTTGGGGTGAAAATCGCTGGTTGGGTATTTCGATGAAAATGGTTGATTGGGTCTTTAGGCGATGGATGGCTGGTTGATATTCTTTTGTTGGTCCACGTAGCTGTGTGTGAGGTGTTGGGTATTTTTCTGTGTTTCTCAGCGAGTATGGCTTGTTGGGCAATTGCTTTTGAGGGGGGTCAAAATATCATCGCTAAAAGTTGGTACTGTGTTGTATGCGGAGTGCGCGGTGTTCAGACCAGGACGTTACCGTCAGGTTTGCCGCAGCGTTACCGATCACCGTCGCCGCCAACGCCGCCTCAACATCAACCAGTGGCACTCGGCGGAAATACGGCGAACAATCCGGATATTTCCGGTTGTGCCTCTTCGATACGCACACTGTCTCCTATTTACCCGGTGGTGAGAATGCTCTTCTTGTTTATTGGTTTTCTTTGAAATCAAGATTTTTTCACTTTTGTTGCGTTTGATAACAGATTGCTGTCAAAAGAACATCTCGCTTCTCTCATCACTGCTTGTTTGCAAACAGTCTCTAATAACAAAACTGAAGTCGTGCTTAGTGTGCCAGTAGTCTGATCATGTTGCACAGTCGCCAACAAACACACTGCCACATCATGCGATGTATTTGCGTCGTCGGTGTGTTTGGATTTGGATTGTGACTGGAAGTGAAAAAAGACGCGTGTGGTATAAAGTTGTGCACTTTTTCAGACAGGAACATTCCGGTGCGACCTTTTGACTCAATTAAAATTTAACAAGCTTGAATGTTGCGGATAATGTTGAACTTTTGCAGAACTCTCCGTCGATATCAAATGACGCAAAGACAAATTTCTTGAGAAAATCGCCAAAATTCTCGAACTCTGACGAATCCTCGCTCGCAACTGAGCCGTTCGGTTGGGGGACGGTGAAGAAATCGACTGAGCGACAAAAAATTCAGCCGAAAAACGAGCGTTTCGATAAACGAGTGGAGAAATCGCCCGATCAGTGGAAAGAGCCGACGTTCAGAAAACCGCACAAACGACAACACTGGCAGTTGGAGGTTTTATTTGGAATTTTGTAATCTTCTCCGAATTTGTTTTTGTCCCGTGAGACCTATTTTCATAAAAATTTGGCACCGCTCATGATTTTCAACGTGTGTGCCTGTGAGATTCAGTGTTTTTCCAAATTTGAATTTCAATTTGATTTGAATTCTCTGTGTGCATCAAAAAAGTGCAGTCGTCACTCGAAGTTGTGCTTGTTCTACTGTGAAACATTGATAAACATAACGAAAAAATAATCATGCCCATTCGCGAGCGAAGCGGGAGCGGAGCGGACAGCGGATGCAGGCATAATATGGCCCGTCTGTCGCTCGCGCGTAAATTCCAAACTTACTTTGCCTCGCTCTGTGAACATAAAAGGAGCTGAGATTTTTTTCTGCGGCACACAGGCAGACAATCCACTGTGTGCACCAGAAATTTTTTCGTGGTGATCTTCTACACACGCTGTGTGCGTATTTTATCAATTCTGAAAGTGAAAAAAATTATTCTTGTTTACCCCCTTTTTTTCGACTATGTCATCAAATGTGTACGCAGTTTCAGCGATATAAAGAAATTTCTGACTGTTATAAGAAAAACATTTAGGTAAAAATCTTCGGGATTTTCAAATTTCGCATTCATTTTTTTCTCCGATGCTTCCCAAGGCTTTAAATTTGGCTTGTTTGTATAAAATTACAAAAAATGCTTATTTTGAGGTGTATTTGCGATTTCTGCGCGTGAAACAAACCGTTATTTGACAAATAAAACAATTTCTAGGGGTAACCAACAACGGAGAATTTGAATTTGACCTTTATTTTTGAAAAAAGTCAAAGGAATAACTGTTAAATAACCAAAGTCGTGACGATTTCGGGCAAATCGGCCGTGGAAATTGGCGAAATTGGTTCAAAAACAAAAAATGAGAAAGTGGTGTATTCCGAGGTAATTCAATGCGCTGATCACGGATTTTGGGTTAGTTTTCTTATGTGAGCAACTCTATATACTGAATCGTGACGATTTCGGGCGAATCGGCCGTGGAAATTGGCGAAATCGGTCCCAAAACAAAAAATGAGAAAGTGGTGTATTCCGGGGTAATTCAATGCGCTGATCACGGATTTTGGGTTAGTTTTCTTATGTGAGCAACTCTATATACTGAATCGTGACGATTTCGGGCGAATCGGCCGTGGAAATTGGCGAAATCGGTCCCAAAACAAAAAATGAGAAACTGGTGTAGTCCGGGGTAATTCAATGCGCTGATTACGGATTTTGGGTTAGTTTTTTCATGTGAGCAACTCTAGATACTGAATCGTGACGATTTCGGGCGAATCGGCCGTGGAATTTGGCGAAATCGGTCCAGAAACGAAATACAAGAAAAGGGTGTTTCCCAGGGTAATTCAATACGGTGATCACGGATTTTGGGTTAGTTTTTTTATGTGAGCAACTCTAGATACTGAATCGTGACGATTTCGGGCGAACCGCCGTGGAAACTAGCGAAATCGGTCCAAATGCAAAAAAACAAGAAAACTGTGTTGTCCATGGTAATTCATTGCGCCGATGACGGGTTTTGGGTCAGTTTTCTTATGTGAGCAATTCTAGGTACTAAATCGTGACGATGTCGGGCGAATCGGCCGTAGAAATAGCAACGGCGAAATCGGCCCAAAAAACGAAAAATGAAAAACCTCAGTTATCCGGGGTTTAGAAGAATGTGTGACCAACGAGATGTGAATTTGGTCCGACCTTCGGGACTTATTTAAAAGTCAGAATATTATCTAAAAATGCGGGAGACGCATATAAAAGGAGGAATATGGCTTTGTGTAAGCAGTGAGAGACTTGGCTCGACAACTCTTTTCAAGTCTCTGATGTGGTACACACGGATACAAGTACATAAGAGCCATATTTTTGCGCCGTTTATTCATTATTTCAGTTGCACATGTACTTTGTAGACAATTAAAACTTTAACATTTGCGGTATTTCGGGCATTTAACGACCACTAAAACCACTAAAATAACGATCAGACTTTCCAGATCGCTGATACTGGTTTGCCCAGGACAAAGTTATCGCAAAGGCATTGGGGAACGCAAGGTACCTTTTTATGGCAAAGGCAACGACTCACGGGACAGTTTATCCTGCCACTAGAGTTTGGCAAAAAGGGTGAAAATCAACGGAAGACAACACCTTTTTGTCGCTGGTGCTGGTGTGCACACAGTGATACGTATGGTATGGCCGAATAAATGAGGCAGTCCATCAAGGCGAGATCAGCCGCAGACTAGGAGTTGTCTTTTTCAAAAAAAGCCAACATAATTCTTAATCATGTGTAGAAGGGATAAAAAATGAAAAGAAGAGCGCGGATAATCCATTAGTTAAAAAAACGCGTCAAATTTAGCACACAATTGGGTTTCTGAACGTCTTTTTTCTTTCATTCAAAATTCGCGCGCTCCTTGCGCCCTGAAAAAAGCTGCCATGTTTAACCGGCCATACCGTACGTTAGCAACGATAAAACCATATGAAGCAATGTCTTGCAGTCTCTGATTTTTCTATTTTTGCACAGAATTAACAGATTCTTGATTTACAGAAGTTCTGCACAGAATTTGCACAGAATTTCGCTCATGATGTGATTTCGGACTAAACTGTAAAGGACAGTCAAAAAATAATTTTAAAACTTTTTTACGCTTTTCAGCAAAACAAACGCGGCGCAAAAATATTACTCTTATGTACTTGTATCCGTGTGTACCACATCAGAGACTTGAAAAGAGTTGTCGAGCCAAGTCTCTCACTGCTTACACAAAGCCATATTCCTCCTTTTATATGCGTCTCCCGCATTTTTAGATAATAAAATTTTAGGCCGATTCGCCATCACCAGAGCAACAACGTCCCCAGATGTTCGCCTCGTCTCAGTTCGACTCGTTTGTTGAGCCGTTCACCTTTCGATCCAAAATCAACGTCGTCGACAAGATGCAATTTAATGTGGCGCCGCCGGCTGCGAAGCGCACCAACACTGGCTGTCAAGGTTTTGTTGAAAAGTTCTTTGTCTTTTGGTTTGAAAATAAAACGGACGAACGCGAACAATACTTACACCCTCTGTGTTGAACGACAGGTAGGGAAAGGTAATGACGCAATTTGGCCGATCGAGCAGGCTCGGTCGGGTGTGGACGCTGCGTAGGAGCTGCGTCGTTGTTCACTGGGCCATGAACAACAACAACACCCTTTGTGTGCTATTTTGCTGATTGCTGCATTTGAACTGAAGCACGCTGATTGGTTGACCGTGGCGATTGTGACGTATTGGTTGATGTACAGTGTTTTCGTCACAGATTACGTTTGCATTGATTGACACATTCAGTTTACATTCATCGGCTGATTGGCTGCATTTGATTGAGGCGCGTTCGCTGATTGGTCGGACCAACGTGATCATGCGCGAATTAGCGCGGTGGATTTGAATGCACCGTGCAAGAATATGGCACAATTCAGTGATTAGTTTTGCAAGCGAGTGCATTTCCAGGGCAACCAAAATGGAACGGCGACAATTTTGCGAACGACAATTTTGACCTCGGTTTTCGTTTCGATACGTCGACGGCGTCTGTCGCTCCGCCCTGGCCCGCGACAACACCAAACGACGACGACGACAACAACTTGATTATGAGACTGTTTTGATGTCGATGGTTGACCTGATCTGATTTCTTTTCTGTTGTTTCGTGTTGTGCTGTAAATTTCTTCAAAGTGGTTAATCTAATCTTGTCGGTTGTGTTGCCTGTGGTTTTTGATTTGTTTTTGGTCTGACTTTTCAAGTCAGCAATCTGCAGTTTGATCTGTGTTTGGTGCATCAAAACTATTGTGTGATCAAAATTCTAGTTTTTTGAACCCGGTGCTATTGGTTGCCTTGCATTTTTTTAATTTGTCCATATTTTGGTAGTAAACTTCGTTATCGGCGAAATCAGTTCAATCGTTCCAGGTTTCATGCGCGGCAATTTAAACGGAATGTTTTTGTGTTGAACCGCAAAAAATGAAAAACCTGTTTCGAGTGCGGAACTTTCACGTCTTGCGGTCTCCGCAGCATATCAAACGTATCATATCACCGAAAACTTCGCAGTTTGGAGTTCTCTCAGATTTCATTCAAATCTCTCAAAAGAAATTACCGGTGATTAATGATCAACATGTGGAGTCCTTGTCTGGAGACTGTGCACATGGCAGTTCACTGACACGAAAAACACACTGAAATTGCTACATGCATGTGTGCCAGTGTGTTTGTTTGTTTAGTTTCAGTGTGGTGTTTTCATTCCAGGTGTGCATGGTCGTCAGACTAGCACTTTAGACACAACAGTCTGTCGCTCTTTTTTTTCGTCTCATTTCGTCGCCGGAACACCGAGAAATTTAACAGCCCGTCGCGCCTCTTCCGCTTCTTGTTCCAGCCTGTACTGGCGTTCCTTGGCGCGTAGATAACGCAGCGTTTTCGTGAGCACTGCGAGATACGGCGCATAGAAGGCGCCCATTGATATGCAGATCAGCATGACGATCCAGTGAAGTTTCTGCGGAGGGCGTGTGGTTTTTTCAATCGTAAAGTGCAACAAAGTCGAATGCCAAAAAAATGCATTACTGATAGACCATAAGAGAGTTTTTCGGCTAAAACACTTCCGTGCGATTTTTTCCACGAAATTCCACAAAACCTCCACAAATTTTTCAATGTAGGAAACGCGTATTTCAGAAAGTGCATGGTCTTCAGACAGGCACTTTATGTACCTGGTAGACGACGGCGAGAACGAGCATGGCGACGAACGTCAAGAAGCAACCGCCGAGCCAGACAATCAGCGTCACGATTTCCGGCCACAGATGCAGACTGATCCGCTTATTGATGCCGGCGATGACGCGGACGTAAACGACAATGTGCAGGCAGTTCAGTGCGACGCTCGACAGGACGACCAACAGATAGATGTAGCTGAACGAGTCGAACATCAACAGTTTCAATCGACCGATGAACCAGATTTCGTAGGCCTGCGTGGATGGTTTTTTGATATTATTTTTTTTATTTTGGTCCCGAGACTCAATGTGCGCATAGAATGGGTAAGCACGACGCGGAAACTCAATATTGGCAAAGCGATCCGAGTCCCCTGAATAGGGCCGGGTCAGGCCCTTAAATAGGGCCGGGTCAGTTAGGCTACTTTGAATTGCCACACAAGGAACGAAACTGGTTTGTTTCCTTTCTGCGTCTGCATCACATTCAGTCGCAGAACCTAAAAATTGATTGTACATGTGTTTGACTTGACTTCACAGCTGGTGCTCTGACTGCGATACAGTCGATCCTATCAGCCCTGCCCAATTTTCTGTCTTCCGTTTGGTCTCGACTCGAATTTGAATCACACCATGCTCAGCTATTCCGTTTCAAATTTTTCAATATCTTTTTCAGGCGACACAATCAACAACAACGACAAACCGAACCAACAGCAACGCCGAACCTGCCGTTTCACGAATCGATGGAACACCAACGCCAAAATGCCGGCTGCAACGTAGACGACGCACAGCGCGATCGCAACGCCCGTGCACGCGTACGCGACGTGGCGCACGTGCAGCGGTCCGACGTGCGTGTCGCGTTTGCGGCGGCGTTTGCTGTCGCGAGCCGAGTTTGTGAGTCCGTACATCGACACGGGCCACTCGTCAAAGTCCAGCAGATCGGTCATCGGCATCGTGTCGATCGGGTATGTTTTTATTGCCGTTTTTTACCCGTTTTAGATAATCAGTTTTTTTGCTTACGTGGTTTATCAGATCTTACCGCTTCCTTTGTGGTCATTTTTTTCAAATTGTAGAAATATTTCATCAAGTTTTCAAAGTTTGATCATGCCGAACATTGTTCCATTCGTTCTGAAAAATCCGACGCGTTTTATTCGGTTTTTCCACGGCAACAACATTTAACAAAATACGTAATGAACTCCGGTACTTCCTGTGCAGAACAGAAACAGATGACAGCAGCGTAAGATCGACACTTTCTTGAACAATGCACAAGACAACGCCAGCGTAAAATTAAAGTGAAGTGAAGCCTGCCAAAATGAAAACCACACCAGAAAATGGCAAAATATTTCGACAAGACAAATGTCTAGCTGTCTGGTCGCAAACGTTTCTTGATTTAAATTGACTGCACACATACAGACGAAAGAAGTGACCACTGACTAGAGTAAAAGTATAAAAGATAATCTTTTTCATCAACACTGCGGCAAAACTGTTTTCAGTTTGTTATATTGAACCATATATGAAATGTGGCAGGCACGCGGAGAAAAAACCGACGTCAGAAAAGATAATACACATTTGCGCGCACAAAACGAGGCATCTGGAACAAAGAACAACTGTTTTTGTGATTTTTGTCTATATTTTAAAGCTCTAAAAGTCTACATTTTAAAGCTCTAAATTCTTTTTAAAAAGTCGCCGCACGCAGCTTGCTTCAGTCAGATGGAGGCGCACAAACACGTATTGAAATTATCGCACAAAACAAATCTTTTTCTGTCAAGAAAGGAAATAAACAATGTTGTGGAAAAACAATGCACAGTTTGTGCAGGTGCAAATAGACACAAAAGGCGCTTGGCTTGTGAATGTAAAACTTATTTGACGTCATTTGAACCAAGACTGAAAAATCCATCCAAACAATAAATACGTTGTCCGAACAGGTATTTGGGGTTAGCTAATGAGATCTTCTCCGGTTTTGACTTTGTCCATAATTTTGGCTTGTTGTCAGCTTTTGCACTAGATTAACGCTCAGTTCAGCATGTTCGTTGTGAATTTGCTCGATTTCCTACAATAAAGGATCAACAAGTTTAAGGCTAATATAGTTCAATAAAACAACATTTCCAACGCATTGCCAAAATTCACCTCCGACAGATGTTTGATTCTTTCGTCTTTTTGTGCTAGCTGATTCTGCAACAGTTCGTTCTCGTGCGACACGTGCATCATGCGTGCCTTAAAGTAAATTTGAAATAAACAACCGAAAATATGTCGCTTTCAGTAGAATCAAGAACCAGCAATCCTACCCACTTTCAAAGTTTGCTGAGCTTCAAGAAGTCGTTTGGCTTCGGCGACTATTTCCTGATATTTAGTTGCTTCATAATATTGTGATTGCAGTTCAGTCTGAGCAACAGAATCTTGCTGTTGTTTGTCGCTTCTGCTAGTGGCCCTTGCAGTCGTTTGAACACCCGTAGTACATCTAATTTTCTGTAAACCAAAAACAGATTCCAGGAGTGAATAAATTTTGAACTGTCGTCTTGACAAGAACTCACGAGTTCTGTCGAACGTCTCGTATCCGACGAAACAACATTTTTCGTCGACGTTTTTAACGGCAGAATTTGCGACAACATGTAATCATGCCTTTGAAACAATAAACTGCATGCTTTTGTGTAAAATCATTTTTGCAGATGTGGTGAAACAAAACATCATACCGTTTTTCATAAGCCAAGACGTGCTCCGTTGCGGACTGAATGTGCTTCAATAGCGATTCACAGAGCGCACAGAGAGCGCGTTTTTCGGCAAGCAGCTGAAAGACAAAAACCTGTACTTGTATGAAAATTATCTAAAAATGCGTGAGACGCATATAAAAGGAGGAATATGGCCTTGTGTAAGCAGTGAAAGACTTGGCTCGACAACGCTTTTCAAGTCTCTGATGTGGTACACACGGATACAAGTACATAAGAGTCATATTTTTGCGCCGTTTATTTATGATTTCGGTTGCACATGGCAACCCTCGTGCTTTGTATTGTAGACAAATGACCTTTCACATTTGCGGATTTCGGGCATTTAGCGACCACTAAAACTACTAAAATAACAATCAGACTTTAGCTCGCTGACACTGGTTTGTTCAGGACAAATTGTATCGCAGAAGCATTGCGGAACGCAAGGTCTCCTGTAGCAAAGGCAATGACTTACGGGACAGACGGTTTATCCTGCCACACTAGTTGAAGGTGACACCGGTAAAAAAGGTGAAAATCAACGGAAGACAACTCCTTTTTGTCACTGGTGCTGGTGTGTACACAGCGGTGCGTACGTTAACAACAACGAAAAAGCTACATGCAACAATGTTTTGCAATCTCTAATTTTTCTGTTTTTGCACAGAATTTACAGAATTTCGCACATGGCGTGATTTTAGATTAAATCGAAGAGAACAATTAAAAAATAATTTCAAAGTTTTACGCTTTTCAGCAAAACGAAAACGAAAACTAAAACTTTCGGATTCGCTGCCCTCCGGGGATATAGCGACCGCAGGCCACCGAAACCGAAATCGGGCTAAGATCACTGGTGCCCCCAGGACAGAGCGGGGCTTAGAGGCTGCCCCCCTCACATGCCGAGGGTATTGGTTCCACGGGATGGTGAGCCGTCCATTCCCCAATCCCACCGGAGTTTGGTACCTTCGGGTTTCCGGAATCGGTGGGGGGCGTGCTTCAAAAACAAAAAAACAAACGCGGCGCAAAAATATGACCCTTATGTACTTGTATCCGTGTGTACCACATCAGAGACTTGAAAAGCGTTGTCGAGCCAAGTCTTTCACTGCTTACACAAGGCCATATTCCTCCTTTTATATGCGTCTCACGCATTTTTAGATAATATTCTGACTTTTACATAAGCCCCGAAGGTCGGACCAAAATCACAATTCGTTGGTCACACATTCTTCTAAACCCCGGACAACTCAGGTTTTTCATTTTTCGTTTTTTAGGCCGATTTCTCCTATGCCATTTCTACGGCCGATTCCCCAAAATCGTCACGATTCAGTACCTAGAATCGCTCACAAAAGAAAAACTGACCCAAAAGCCGTGATCGGCGTAATGAATTACCATGGAAAACACCGTTTTCTTGTTTTTCATTTCTGGACCGGTTTCGCTAAATTCCACGGCCGATTCACCATAAATCGTCACGATTCAGTATCTAGAGTTGCTCATACAAGAAAACTAACCCAAAATCCGTGATCAGCACATTGAATTACCCTGGAAAAACCGTTTTCTCGTTTTTCATTTCTGGACCGATTTCGCCAATTTCCACGGCCGATTTGCCCGAAATCGTCACGATTCAGTATCTACAGTTGCTCACGTAAGAAAACTAACCCAAAATTCGTGATCAGCGCATTGAATTACCCTGGAAAACACCCTTTTCTTGTTTTTCGTTTCTGGACCGATTTCGCCAACTTCCACGGCCGATTCGCCCGAAATCGTCACGATTCAGCACCTAGAGTTGCTCACGTAAGAAAACTAACCCAAAATTCGTGATCAGCGCATTGAATTACCCTGGAAAACACCCTTTTCTTGTTTTTCGTTTCTGGACCGATTTCGCCAACTTCCACGGCCGATTCGCCCGAAATCGTCACGATTCAGCATCTAGAGTTGCTCACGTAAGAAAACTAACCCAAAATTCGTGATCAGCGCATTTAATTACCCTGGAAAACACCCTTTTCTTGTTTTTCGTTTCTGGACCGATTTCGCCAATTTCCACGGCCGATTCGCCCGAAATCGTCACGATTCAGCATCTAGAGTTGCTCGCGTAAGAAAACTAACCCAAAACTCGTGATCAGCGCATTGAATTACCCTGGAAAACACCCTTTTCTTGTTTTTCGTTTCTGGACCGGTTTCACTAAATTCCACGGCCGATTCGCCCGAAATCGTCACGATTCGAAATCTAAAGTTGCTCACGTAAGAAAACTAACCCAAAATCTGTTATCAGCGCATTGAATTACCCCGGAAAACACCCTTTTCTTGTTTTTCGTTTCTGGACCGATTTCGCCAATTTCCACGGCCGATTCGCCCGAAATCGTCACGATTCAGCATCTAGAGTTGCTCGCGTAAGAAAACTAACCCAAAATTCGTGATCAGCGCATTGAATTACCCTGGAAAACACCCTTTTCTTGTTTTTCGTTTCTGGACCGATTTCGCCAACTTCCACGGCCGATTCGCCCGAAATCGTCACGATTCAGCATCTAGAGTTGCTCACGTAAGAAAACTATCCCAAAATCCGTGATCAGCGTATTGAATTCCTACGGACTAAACATTTCTGCTATTTTTCGTAGCTCAGACAAAATTTGTAAGACTGAAAAAATGCTACCCAGTCAAAATGCTACGAATTTTCAAAAAATGCACAATTTTGACCCAAAAAATGCCCGGGCAAAAAATAAACTAAATTTTCAGAATCTACGGATGAATTTACCCGAGGAAAAATTCTTGTTCAACTGTGAAAGTGTCCCAGCTAAAAATTGAAAGGGCGAACACTTAAAACCAGGTGACAACCCTGCGAACTTTCAAAAAAGCCCAATTTTTACCCCAAAAAGGGGTCGGGGCAAAAAATTAACTCATTTTTCCAAATCTACGGATGAAATTACCCTAGGAAACATTTTTCTTCAACTGTGAAAGTGTCCCAGCTAAACATTGAAAGGGCGAACACTTAAAACCCGGTGAAAACGCTGCGAACTTTTAAAAATGCCCAAATTTTTACCCAAAAAAGTGGTCGGGGCAAAAAAATAACCCATTTTTCCAAATCTACGGATGAAATTACCCCAGGAAACATTCTTGCTAGACTGTGAACGTGTCGCAGGTAAAAACTGAAAGCGCGAACACATGTTGATTACATACCGGAAAAAAAAAAGAGATAGAAAAATAAGTAACACTGTTTTCAGAATAGGTTTTTCGTGTCTACAGCGTATGAAAAGTAGTCGGATAAAAAATTTTTCGCGGCTCCAAGCACAACTTTGGGTGTTCGTTTCGTGTGCACAGAACCAAGTTTGTGGCTTATACTATGCTCGCTGGAGGAAGCGAGCAAATTTGAAAAACGCGCGCGAGAGGATAACGGCTCATATAATGCGTGATGCGCTGTCCGCTCGCTGACGCTCGCTCGCGCATCCGCATGATAAGTTGGACTAAGCAGAAAAACTGCAAAAACACCAACCTGGTCGACCAAATCCACCGTGTTTTTATAACCTGCGGTTTTTCTTCGCATGTCATTTGTAGTCGAAGAACGAACCTGACAAAAGTCCCTTCGGTCCCATCAATATTTCGAACTACATTTAGCAAAATTGTTTTGATAAAAATCATGATCATAAAAATTTTCCGATGACGCACCGAACTGCACTGATACGAATCCCGCGCAGAAATGTGCTCCAGAAATTCGTTCACTTTCTGCAAGCTCAAGTTGAGCATGTCGACGGATGAGTGCGGTATACTGGCCGAGTTGTAATAATTTGGCTCTGAAATAAGCGACAGTTGTGCTGAGAAAGAAGTCTGCATTGAAAATTCGATTTAAATACCTACCGTATTCTATGACCGCACGTGGTGTGCACTGTTCATCTGTGTCATCGTCGTCGGTGCGGTAATGGCAGGTTTTCGTTGTCGATGCTGTCGTTATAGGATTATTGTTTGCATCCTTTTCCGTGCTGGATATCGAAGTATTTGTACGATCATCAGTTTCTAAATCAATCAACCTTCCTCGTGAAGGCCGCTTCTTGTTTGTCTCGGATTTTAAAAACGATGCGGTCTTCTCGCTTAGTTCGCTGTAATGATTAACATAATGTTTTCCAAGCGTTTAAAAATTAAAACGTCACAAAGACGCAACCTGTGATTCGTGGAAGATCGATCTTCGGAAACCGGTCTTTTTGTGTCGCTTGATTTACGGTTTTTTATTGGTGACGAGACGAGTGACTGAAATCTAAAACCAGCGTTCTTGTTGTCCATACATCTTTCGTTGAGCAAATTAAAAAAGAATGGTGCAAACCTTGGCTGCGCGCGGATTTTGACGGAATATAGCGTCGATTTTTCGCCCTGTATCATTTTTTGATTTGTCATTCAGATCTCCTTCGATTGATCGGCTTGATCCTCGCTGTTTAACCGAGCTACCAGAGTTTGAGCTTGGTTTGTCTGTTGGTTTTAATCTTTCAGTACTTCTGTCGGTCAGTACGGACAGGTCGAGTCGTTCAATGCTGCTGCTGATGTTTGTTGGAGTGCTCGCAGCCGGCGTTGCTACTGCTGGACTGACGTCAGTCTCCTCTCTTCCACATTTTTCTTTGATCGCACTACTTCGGGTTGACAAATCAGGGGACTCAAGAAAGTCATAGACGCTACATGTCGCGCGAGTGTTTGTTGAAGTTGAAGATTTGGTGGAGACGGACTTGGAGTGGCGTCGATTTTTTGGGGCTGAATCCTGCATGACAGGTAGATCGTGAGAGCCACGAATTGGTGTTGGTCTCGGCGAACGTTGCGATGACTTTCTGCTGTTAGTACCGCTTGTAAATGGGCGCTGAAAGAACGTGTATAAAATGACTGAACATTTGTTAAAAAACGACTTTTGTCACTTCTTTACGTTTCACGAGTCATATAACACACCCTTCTGAATTCACTGTTGATCGATTGTGGATGCAGTGGATTATTCGCGGTGATTATCTTTTTGTCCCAGTACTGCTGGCGCAACAGTGCAGTACGATTGGCGCGGGGAAATGAGTCTGGTGTCGTGGCACGACGACCTGTGAATTGAGCAACAGATTTCAATCGAACGTTTTGATTGCTAACCAGATCGGTTTGACCCCGTTTTCAGTTTTTTCTTTTTTTTGTTCGTTTCTCCAGGCAATCACATTTAGTACAAACGGTTACCTCTCCGCCTGCTGTGCTCTGGGGCCCGTTGATTAGTATTACTACCGAGGGCCGTTGTTTTTTCGAAATATGACGATGTTGCACTGGAGGGACGTGTTTTTTCTTTGCTTTTTTGATCAGACAGAAATGGTAGATTGGATGTCGTTGTTGCCACCGGTGACAATCTGAGTGACATTTATGTGTTGCTTTGATTCTTATTATCGCGATATTGACTCGAAGTTCTCTGGGCAAGTTTTCTCACCTGGCACTGGTTCTTCTTTTAATACTTCGACCCTCGACCGCAAGCTCCGGCACTGAGCCCCATTGGTTCGTGCTGTTCATTGTTAATTTGGCGTTCAAATTTGTTCAGCGTGAGTGATTATTAAAAGATGGTAAACTTTGAAAACTTTTATGCTGAAACTGCCATCTTTTTTTACTCCGATTGCCGGAACCATGCAGAATGATGCGACTCGTGTTGCTATGGATACTGTTTCAGAACGCAGTGGGCGCGTTTCAACAGAATAACGCGTCTTGATTTGTTTCGACAGCAGTGCGAGCACACAGACCCGTGTTGGCGTCCATGACCATTGAAATGTTTGACCGCTTGACGAGCCTTTGACCAGAAGAGCATGCGTTGTTTTTGTGTGTTGTGTTTTTTAAAAGTGGTTATAAAGTGTTTCATAAACGTTTACGATAAGAATAATGAACTGTTCATGCTTATATTGCGATTCTGAAACTTCTCAAAAGTAACGATTATCTACATAATCGCACAGCAGCTTTTGTGTCATTTTGAACGCCTTTCTTTCTGAAAAGTTTTAACTGTTTTGTGTGTCGATCGAGTTTTTTTTTCAATTCAAAAAACGAGTTTCAGTCTCACACAGCCAAAGCAACCAGCAGCACACACGCACACATTATATACACGGGCCTTGTTAGCTGTGTATACGCTTCTCGTTGGAGTACGAAAAACTGACGCAGTTCGCTTAACGTTCTACACATTCTTCTCCTTTATCGTTTACTTGTTTATTCCCATTTCAGTTGGCTGGTTTTGCTAGCGTGCCACAAGAATATGATAGTACGCGTGTGCTGAAAAACATTCGACGTTTATTTGATGCAGTCTTTAAAACTTTCAGAAACACTTTTCATCAAACATTCAGAAGTTGAATTACAGATCAACCAACTCTTGTTGGGCGCAGCACATGAGCACGTTCAAGATCGTACCACTCGACGCTGCTGTATCAAGCAACGTTCACATATACCGCTATTGGATATTGAGCTGATTCGGGTGGCCGTGTCATCTTGATCATGTCCATTCGCGAGCGAAGCGCAGCGTAGCGGACAGCGGATGAGACATAATATGGCCCGTCAGTCGCTCGCGCTAAAATTCCAAACTTGCTGTGCCTCGCATTGTGAGCATAAAAGGAGTTGAGAATTTTTTCTGCGGCACACAGGCAGACAATCCACAGATACACTGTGTGCACGAGAAATTTTTTCGTGGTGATCTTCTACACACGCTGTGTGCGTATTTTATCAATTCTGAAAGTGAAAAAAATTATTCTTGTTTACCCCTTTTTTTTCGGCTATGTCATCAAATGTGTTCGCAGTTTCAGTGATATAAAGAAATTTCTGACTGTTATAAGAAAAACATTTTCTAGGGTAAAAATCTTCGGGATTTTCAAATTTCGCATTCATTTTTTTCTCCGATGCTTCCCAAGGCTCAAAATTGAGCTTGTTTGTACAAAATTACGAAAAAGGCTTATTTTGAAGTGTATTTGCGATTTCTGCGCGTGAAACAAACCGTTATTTGACGAATAAAAAAGTTTCTAGGGGTAACCAACAACGGAGAGTTTGAATTTGACCTTTATTTTTAAAAAAAATCAAAGGAATAGCTGTTAAATAACCAAAATCGTGATGATTTCGGGCAAATCGGTCGTGGAAATTGGCGAAATCGGTTCAAAAACAAAAAAATTAGAAAGTGGTGTATTCCGGGGTAATTCAATGCGCTGATCACGGATTTCGGGTTAGTTTTCTTATGTGAGCAACGGTACATACTGCATCGTGACGATTTCGGGCGAATCGGCCGTGGAAATTGGCGAAATCGGTCCAAAAACAAAAAATGAGAAACTGGTGTAGCCCGGGGTAACTCAATGCGATGATCACGAATTTTGAATTAGTTTTCTTATGTGAGCGCTCTAAATACTGAATCGTGACGATTTCGGGCGAATCGGCCGTGGAAATTGGCGAAATCGGTCCAAAAACAAAAAAATGAGAAACTGGTGTAGTCAGGGGTAATTCAATGCGCTGATTACGTATTTTGGATTAGTTTTTGATGTGAGCAACTCTAGATACTGAATCGTGACAATTTCGGGCGAATCGGCCGTGGAAATCGGCGAAATCGGTTCAGAAATGAAAAACAAGAAAATGGTGTTTTCCGGGATAATTCAATACGCTGATCACGGATTTTGGATTCGTTTTTTATGTGAGCAACTCTAAATGCTGAATAGTGACGATTTCGGGCGAATCGGCCGTGGAAATTGGCGAAATCGGTCCAGAAACGAAAAGCAAGAAAACGGTGTTTTCCAGGGCAATTCAGTGCGCTGATAACGGATTTTGGATTAGTTTTTTATGTGAGCAATTCTAGATACCGAATCGTGACGATTTCGGATGAATCGGCCGTGGAAATTGGCGAAATCGGTCCAGAAATGAAAAACAAGAAAATTGTGTTGTCCAGGGTAATTCATTGCGCCGATCACGGCTTTTGGGCCAGTTTTCTTATGTGAGCAATTCTAGGTACTGAACCGTGACGATTTCGGGCGAATCGGCCGTAGAAATAACATAGGCGAATTCGGCCCAAAAACGAAAAATGAAAAACCTGAGTTCTCCGGGGTTTAGAAGAATGTGTGACCAACGAATTGTGAAATTGGTCCGACCTTCGCGGCTTATGTAAAAGTCAGAATATTATCTAAAAGTGCGGGAGACGCACATAAAAGGAGGAATATGGCTTTGTGTAAGCAGTGACGACTTGGCTCGACAACACTTTTCAAGTCTCTGATGTGGTACACACGGATACAAGTACATAAGAGCCATATTTTTGCGCCGTTTATTCATTAAATTCGGTTGCACATGGCAACCCTCGTACTTTGTTTGTAGACAAATGAAACTTTTACATTTGCGGTATTTCGGGCATTTAGCGACCACTAAAAACACTAAAACAACGATCAATACATAATGTCCGCTGTTTGCGGTTTCGCCAGGTAGACGCATACCGCGGTGTCCCCTGGCTCGTCAGTGCGACGGACACCAGGCAGAACTGCCGAAGGTGTTTTACCACAGACAGATCTTATAGTCTAGGCAAAACATCAGATCAGACTTTGGATCGCTGACACTGCTTTGCCCAGGACAAAGTGTATCGCAGAGGTATATCGGAACGCAAGGTTTCCTTCTGTGGCAAAGGCAATGACTCACGGGACAGACGGTTTATCCTACCACAAGAGTTTGGTAAAGGCGCGTTTAGCAATTAGTTTTTTGTGCGTACGCACGGACACGACACGTAAAAAATGGCTACGCGATTTAGAAATCGTGTCGTGTGTGCTATCTTAATGCATTACGGACACGATTAGTTTGCGCGCGGGATTTAGAACGACGTTTGTGCGTACGGACGAAAAACTAAAGGCGCGTTTAGCAATTAGTTTTTCTTACGTACGCACGGAACGCACGTCGTTCTAAATGCGGGGCGCAAAACAGTCGTTTCGTTTACGCCACACGACAAAACTGAAAACTGCGCACCGCATTTAGAACGACTGAAGTGTCGTGCATACATACGGAAAACTAATTCGCGTGGGCAAAAAGTTGTGTGGTATGTCCGAACGTGCGGACGGACAAGCTTGCGTACGGGAATTAGAAAACGTGTAGCATCCGTCATACGACTGTCGTTCTAAATGCCGTGACCAAAAATAGTCCGTTCTGTTGCGGACAAAAATGCAAATGTCTGCCCTAGCAAATTTGAAAACGGGAATTGACAAATTTTATTTTTTAGTGGTCATCTCCCTTGCATTCCCTCCCCTTCCCCTACCCTCTTCCCAATTTTGCATTGTTTGTCGTCGTATTTTTATCACATGTGTTCTCAAGAAGCGCATGTAAAAATCTAAATTCTTTCAGTTTTGGTATATACAAACTGAATTTGAACAAATTTTGATTTGGATCTTTCAAAAATGGAAAATGCTGACCCAAAATCTCCGCCGACGCCGATCAGTTCGCTCGACGAAGCGCAGGTGACAGAGAAGCTGATCGAAGCTGTTTTGCTTTTTTGGAGCCAGCAGCCCCCTTCTCCGAAACCAGCAAGCAAGCAAGCAAACAAGCAAACAAACAAACAAACAAACAAACAAACAAACAAACAAACAAACAAACAAACAAACGAACAAACAAACAAACAACGAAAAACAACAGTTTCCAGTAGATTTCAGTTTTCTTTCTTTTCAAAACAGGCAAGTAGACCCACCAAATAAAACTGAGCATTTTTTCCCGTTGCCCCAACATCTAATATACCTTGATTTTCAACTTAAAATTAACAGACACTGGAAAATATGAACTTTTCCGCACATCCGTCGAACGACTTTTTGCTGCCAGCAGCAAAAAGTCGTCGGACAGTCGTGCGCAAGAAATTCTAATTCGCGTGCGCATTTGTCTTTTTACGCACGGACAAACAGTCGTTCTAAATCCCGTGCGCAAAACAGTCGTGTCGGACACACGTAAGTCACACGCACGAAATTCTAATTCGCGTGGGCACAAGTTTTTTTGCGTGCGCACGGACAACGTTCTAAATCATGCGCGCAAAACAGTCGTTACGTGCGAACGACAGTCATGCGTGCGAAATTCTAATTCGCGTAGCCATTTTTTAAGTTCTGTCTCCGTGCGTACGCACGAAAATCTAATTGCTAAACGCGCCTTAAATGGTGTTTCCGCCTTAAAAAGGGTGAAAATCAACGGCAGACAACACCATTCTGTCACTGGTTCTGGTGTGTACACAGCGGTGCGTACGTTAGCAACAACGATAAAGCTACATGCAGCAATGTTTTGCAATCTCTGATTTTTCAGTTTTGCACAGAATTTGCAGAATTTCGCACATGGTGTGATTTTAGACTAAACTGAAGAGGACAATTTAAAAAAATTTAAAGTTTTTACGCTTTTCAGGAAAACAAACGCGGCGCAAAAATATAGCTCTTATGTACTTGTATCCGTGTGTACCACATCAGAGACTTGAAAAGTGTTGTCGAGCCAAGTCGTCACTGCTTACACAAAGCCATATTCCTCCTTTTATGTGCGTCTCCCTCACTTTTAGATAATTATTATCATCGACGGGTTGACAGTGACAATGACAAGTGACCGGACAATTCTCATCTGGATACGACTGGCGACTGATGTTTTCAGTCTTGAACGGAATTACTTGGATCTATTATTGATGGACAGTATCGCAACCGCATGGTCTGTTCTATTTAAATAGGTCGGAGATCGGACGTGTCTCTCAGGAATTATAATCTGATACATGTTTATCCGGTACTTTTGTTGAATAAACACCTTTTAGCAGTGAAACACCGCCTATATGTGCTACATACGTGCGTTTAGGTACATACATGTACATCACAATATATTTTTTGTTTTCTAATGCCATGTATTTGTACATTGCTGTAGATATTCTGTACATGTCGATTTCTGTAGATACTCTGTGCACATAATATACATAGCTTGCATTATTTATACATGAGGTTGCAAACACATTATATCTAGTACCGTATTACCCCCATTAAACCCCCCCCCCCCCACCATTAACCAATAAACCCCCACCCCCACGACAAGTTTCCGAATAATCCCCCTCCCACAAATAACCCCCATGGGGAATTATTGGAAACCTGTTTGAAACACATACCCAGCGAATTCAGTGGCTGGTTGCAGTGAAAATGATGAAATTGTGCTACCAAGTGCCCCAAATGGATGAGTTAATGGTAATTTCATTAAAAAAGGCTGTTATAAAAGGAAATTTCTATGTAGAGTAGAAGTTTCTGCGACTTTCTTGCCTGCCATGCAAGGTATTTTTGCTATTTTTCAGTAAACCCCACCCCTAGAATTTGTTTGTAAATAACCCCCCCCCCCGACGAATAATCCCCCCCAACAATAATCCCCCACCCCTAAAAGTCGCTGACGTATTAATCCCCCATGGGGGTTTATTGGAGGTAACACGGTATATTATATCTAGCTGGTATTCAGGATAAACGCAACAAAAAAACTCGAAATTTATTGAGGCTTGAATCACGGCTATTAACAATTGGTAGGAATCACAACAAGTCGAAAAAAAGAATATCTCGATACGATCAGAAATTTAAAAAACATATTCACGGTGTGAAATTAAATCGAACGAGTTTCTCTTTGTCAGTGGCACATGTGCGGTTATGAATGTCCACAAGAGTTCAGGCAGACCAAATGTTTTGATGATTGTCACAGACTGGGGCAAAGACAAAAAACGAGTTCACGAGACGCATAATATTAGAATTCAGAATTTTTACGGATAGTCGCAGATCACAACGTCACAATTAGTGCGTACGATAAAATGTTCGCTTGAGTGGACAGCGCGAACAGTGCTGGAAATTACATGAAAATATACAAAACAAAAAGTAATTTCACTCAAAAAATCTTGTGCTTTTTGTTTTTTTTGGCTTCTGGGCAATGTAATAAGCCGGTCTGGATACAAAACAGACGGCCTTTTTCGATTCGCTTCGTTTACTAGATTCTGAGTGAAATGTCAAGAAAAACATGAACGATCATAGAATTCATTGTCTGTCGCACACGTCCGCAATCGGTCACTCTGGTATGGCCTCATAGAAATCGTCAGTCTCAAGGGCCGCCGTCTCACGCTGCACGAAAGCGTCCATCTTTTTCGAGACACCTTCGTCGGTCGGCGATGCGGTCGGTTTTTTCACGTTGCCCGCTGCATGGAATTATTGGCTATACCAACGCTTGTTTCAACTTTTCGAATGGGGCAACAAAAGCGACGTGACTCTGTTTTCATCTGTGGCGCCAGACGCATGCACAACACCTCCGGCATGTGAACCAGTAAGCTTCAATCATGGTCCATAACACGAAAAATGATCGCAGCGCTATATGTAGCTATGCACATTCATGTTTTTTCGTACATGAATACGATATTTCTGCTTCAACCTTCAATGATCAATGCAGCTGGAGAAAAAATACTATTCGGACCTCTCGAGACCAATATGACTACTAATGACAGTCTATAGGAATGCAG